>CM076581.1:347877680-348114152 GCA_034641835.2 Pinus albicaulis | reverse complement strand
ATGAAACTAACATAAGACTCAGACTCTGGGTAGTAGAATGCTTGACGAATTAGCAGGGATGAAACTTGGAAGATACTCTCTCCCAAGTGGTTCATTACAAAACACTTGCTGGGGTATAATGTTGATGCTAGCCAGTGTATGAATTCTGGAAAAAGATGAGCTTTTGGGACACATGCAGACAAGACTCCAGACCATACCATAGCTGTGAAGACAGGGGAATTGTGTTGATTAAGAATGACTTGCTGGTATAGAGGCAAATGTTTTGTTTGTGTAATAAGTGTCCATTACATCTTGCTCTGTATCCATGAGAGGAATGTGATTAGAAGAACCGGACAATGATGACTTGGCCATGTTTACACTTAGGATGGCAACTGAACGGACTTAGAAACGAGGAGCAAGGTGATTAGGATGGTTTGGACAATTTAAACTGAAACCTGCAGGTGAAAAGAATGGGGTTTTGATTCACTATTTATAGGCGCAACGGGACTTTGGGGGGGAAATGACAATTAAATGCATGAAAAGACAGGTGCGAGAATATGACGTGGACAGTGAGCTGGCTTGCTTGCTGACGCTGTCTTCGGCTACCTACATCACCGCGGGGGCACTCCTGGGTACGACAAGCTCTTCGGAGGTGTGCCTCTGCAGTGAACGTGAGTCGTTGATTTGAGTCCAAGCGCTCATGTCATGGTCAACTGCGGAGGCACCCCAAATTTTATCTGTCGGGTTGTTTGTGCCCACGGGTTTCTGTCAATCAACTCCCACCTGTCGTCATCTCATCTCTGCCCGGCAAGTTGCACTTTATTTAAAACAATGGCCGGACCCACCTTACACATCTTCCAAAACACAATGTTAATGTTTCCACATATAAATCAAAATTACTTTTGGCATATGAAATTTTTTATTCATTTTTTTTTAAACATTATATATATATATATTTTTTGAGCGACATTTGAAAATGAAATTGCAAATGAGCCACAACAAAACCCATGCCTATAAAATAATTTTTTCTTTTGATCTTTACAAAGATTTTCTTTACTTCTTTTCAAAAATACATAAGAATTACATTATGTCATGAGTCAATCAACATTTATGAAGACTGATACTAGTTACATTTTCAACAAGGGCAAGAGAAAATTATAGCTAGTGTGGAGTAAATCCAAATCCCAACACTTAGCAAGAATGTGAGGAGAGGAGCTAAGAAAATACCACCTAAGAGGAGTCAAAAAAACAAGAAGGAAGAATTTAGCTTTTCAAATCAAGGGAAGAAGAATCTAAGTCATGTGAAGTGTTCTAAGTGCCACAAGATGGGTCGATATGCATCTCAATGTCCTGCGAAGAAGAAAGGCAAGCAATAATAGAAGCAAATTTGAAGGAGTGCAAAAGCTTCAACCAAGGTGGATGTGTTAGCATTCAGGTTTGAGACAACTTTCTCTTGGTATCATACCTTTCCATTAATGCCATTTTTGGTGTAGGGTGTTGTGTGGACAATGGAGCATCCAAACACATGACCTTCAATAAGAAATTATTCTACAAACTTCAAAATGAGAGGATGGCATACAGGGAGTTTTGTAATGATGCTACTTATCCAATGACCAAAATGGGCTCTATCTCCTTCCACATACCTTTAGGGGATGTTATAAAGTTGCATGTCTTTTGTGTTCTTAGTTTGACAAAAAATATTAATTTCATTTCATCCAAACATATGACCTTCAATAAGAAATCATTCTACAAACTTCAAAATGAGAGGATGGCATACATGTGGAGTTTTGTAATGTTGCTACTTATCCAATGACCAAAATGGGCTCTATCTCCTTCCGCATACCTTCAAGGGATGTTATAAAGTTGCATGTCTTTTGTGTTCTTAGTTTGACAAAAAATATTAATTTCATTTCATGATAGATCTCCAGTGTGTGGCTTAGAGCCGATAACTAGCAAGTCATCATCAGAAATTGCATCCATGAATTATGTCGGGTTTTGGCTCGAGAAGTTCAATAAGGTGGCATTTACAAGTTGTTAGCAAAAATGATGAAGCATGTTGCTTTATTGGATGACCACGACAACATGTGCGATCTATAGCATAAGTGCTTTGATCATTTGCACTATGGAGCATTTCCTCTCTTGAAGGATATGGTGTAAGGATTTCCAGACTTTAGGGTTGATAAAATTGGAGTGTGCAATGGTTGTGCATTCAAAAATCATGCCAAGACCTAGGCAATGAACACATTTCAAGAGAGATTCTTGTTAATTATTTCTCATACCTAATCTGATTTATTTTACTTCAACAATTTTTTAAAACCCCAAATATATTTTTCTAAAATATTTCTAAATTTGCCGAAAAATAAATGCATTTGTATATTAACTTAAAAATGTTGATTGATGGTAGCATCGGGTGTGTTCTAGCCTTGAGATTTTACATATAGGCTATGACTTGTGTATTCCACAATACCTAGAAAGTGTTTTGGAAGATTCCTCTCAGAAATCATTTAATTAAATTAATTAATCCTTTTTTAATGGTTGCCCAAGTCTAAACTTAGGGAAATTGATTAATTAAAGTGTATTAGTTGAATCAAGTGAGAATCTTCTAGATAAAGGCACATATCAACTCTCAGTTAATTTTAGCCCTTGATTATGATTTAATCTTGGCCATTGATGAGTCAGTGAAAGATTATAAATGAGAGCTCGATGGGCATTTGGAACACACATCAGACGGAGAAAGAATCTAGAGATCGATTTCTTCTAGTTGAAGGAAGAATCGAAGTGATTCTCAATTGCAGAGAGGGGAAGGTGAAATCTTCAGGAAGAAGAGTTTCTGAGGTCGAGAGAGTACAAGAAGAGAAGGAAGGAGGGAGCCACAAGCAACAACACAGTGATTGTGAAAAATCCTAGATTCAGATTCCTACTGCAATAAATTTGAATTACTTATTCTATTAGGTTTCATAATTATTTCATTACTGTGAAATATCCAAGTAATTTCTAAAGCAATCTACACAAATAATGTTGTGAAATAAATCTAAGTGCTGAAACAATCTAAACAAAATACAATGAAAAACATCCACACGTGACTGTTATTTTTGGACTAAGTCCCCGGAAAAACCCAACTTGGGAAAACCGGTGCAGCAAATCTGAGGGTTTGTATTATTAAGCAGTAGAATCTTGAATACAACTAGGGTGCCAACATCTGGCAAACCCTTCAGAGGAATCTAGACAACAAATATAATTGTGAGATATACCTCACTTTGCAAGTCTCCAGCTGATAAAAAACAACGCTAGTGAAGCCCTCACTGCCTCTGCGTAATTGCCTACGCTGGATCTGCATAAGCCTACTTGGACAAGCTTGAGGAACTGCGTCACTCCTTACTGCAACTAATCTGGCTAATCTGAGACTGGATTTTGGTCCTCCTGGCTCAGAAACCCCAACCTCTAGCTATCTCCAGACTGAATCCAAGAGACACTGTGTTGTTTCTGCGTGATTTCTTGCAGGGTTTGCGTCACCTCTTCAGAAAATTGCGTTGTCTCTCTCTACGTCACTTCTGCCTCTCTCTGAAATGCACTCCTGATCCTCCTGACCAGTCTTTGCTTCTACCCCTCTCTGGATCTGATCGTTGAATCACAATGACTTAGCAAACCCTGCCCTCGTGATTTGATTCTTGATAAAAAACTGTGTCTCCTCACACAATTCGAAAATGCTCAATGGCTCAAGTGTCATGATCATTAATTTCCTGCATTCTGACCTCCTTATATTCTTGTTGAACCTTCAACACCTAAAGATTAAAGCCTGTCATAGGCTAAGATTAACTTGGAGGTGATCCATGACTTTATCCCTGAAGATTCACACAGGTTTAATTAATTTCCTTTAATTAATCAGTTTCCCTAAGTTTAGACTTAGGAAAACATTAAAAAATGATTAATTAATTTAATTAAACCATCTCTAAGTGGAATTTTCCAAAACCATTTTTGGGTTTTATGGAATACATGTGTCCTACCCTATATACAAAGTTACAAGGCTAGAGCACGTCCAATGCTACCATAAATCAACACTCCCTCTTAGCGAGGAAAGTGCTCTAACAAAACAACTCAATGTGCTGCTTCTGACTTTTGGAACATCTGCTGCTGTGTTGTTGATGCTGCTCACCAACACTGCACAAGAAAATGCTGCATCTGTAATGCTGCTGACTCTGCATGCTACTGCCAACTGCCACTGTACTACAATTCCCTTTGAATTTTGCAACCATGTTGTTGCATTGCGTGAGCACTGCTCTGCACTGCACTGCACTGCACCACTTGTGCACTGTGCTACTGTTGCTCAACAGCTGCTGCTACTCAACTACTGCTGTTGCTGCACTGTTGCACTGTTGCTACTTGCAACAGAAAAACATCCGAAATTGGACAAGAAAATCTGCAACTGAAAAATAAGACTGACTGTTGCTAGTTTCTGCACTAGCTCTCTGAAAAATATTGTGTTGTTGTTGCTTTGCACTGTGTGAGCACTGCACTGTGCTGCTGCTGCTCAATGGCTGATGTTGCTGCTCCCTCTCTACATTGATCAGGCTCTAGTACTGCCAGCCACTGCACTGACTTCTCATCTTCCGCTGCAACTGTCCATCCTGCTACTGTCTTTATGCTGTCGTAGCTCACATGTGATCCAAGAGTTCGGAAATACTCAAGGATCCCGCCTCCTTGTAGATTCTGGATCTACAACTCCATGTCAGCCCACTTTTCTCCTTTTGGAATGTGAGCTAACATAACACAATCTTTTTCTGCGTCAATCTTGGCAACTCCTACTTGTGGATCTTTCTTCTCCTCTTTATCCTTTTTCTTAAGAGGACATTGTGTGGCATAATGCCCCATTTCCCCACACCGGAAGCACTTGATCTTGGACAAATCTTTCTTCTTCCACTTCTGTTGCCCTTTTTATGCAAGGGCGGTGTTATCTTCTTCCTCCTTCTTGATCTTTGAACCACTACTACCATCCTCCAAGTGGATGTTTAGGAGATCTCTCCTCAACTCTTCCTGTTGTAAGGCTACCCACATCGCTTCCCATCCTGGAAGTCTTTCTCTGCCTAATATACTTTGGAAAAAGACCTGATACTCCTCTGAAACAGAGTTCAGAGTGAGTCTTACTAGCTCTGAGTCTATATGAGTAGATCCTACTCCAGACAGTTGATCTCGATTTTTCTGAATCCGAGACAAGGAGTCAAAACTCTCTCCCTTCTTCATCCTGATATTCTGCATCTTCTCCTCAAGGTACATCTTCTGCTACTCGGAAGATCCTTGGTATAGCTTTTCCATCCCTACCACATCTCCCTAGCAATGGTCTTTGCTGCTATGTGGGGTACGATATAATCCTTCACACCATCTAGGATCAATCGCTTGGCTCTTGCCATATTCTTCTTGAATTGCCTCAAGTGTGCTACATCAAGAGGTTCTGCAATTGCGCTGTCTATGAGGGCTTTCAGATCATGCTCAAAAAGGAGAAATTCTATCCTTAATTTCCAAATACCATAGTTGGAGGCACCCTCTAATCTATCTTGGTCACGCAGTGCATTGCCGGCCATCACCTCAACTTGTCGAAATCTTCCTCTAACCCTCTGCTCAGCTAGACTTACGCACTCCTTGAGGGGTAATTCACTGCTTCTGCTGCTGCACGGGGAAAAGCTGAGTTTCTTTGAGTAAGAAACTCTCTGAGGTCAAGAAATCCCCAATTGTGTTTTTCAGAATTTTCTAACGCTTATGCACCAACTCTTACTGTTGTGCAGTAACTGCGTCCTTTAGCTACGTTGATCTGTTGCGCTGCCTCTTCTGCAACTGAAAAAACTTACCCCTCTGTCAACTCTCTCAGAGGGAGATTTTTCTATGCTGGAATGCCCTCCTGGCCTAGACAGTGTAATTTCTGGGAGGGTCTGCTACTGCTTACGCAGATCCTAGACTCTTCAGCGCTGATCTACTGGTTCACTTGTGTTTCACCTGCACTTCCGCTTGAATAAGCTTTGATACCTTGTGAAAAATCCTAGATCCGGATTCCTATTGCAATAAATCCGAATTACTTCTATTATGTTTCATAATTATTTCATTACTGTGAAATATCAAAGTAATTTCTTAAGCAGTCTACACAAATAATGTTGCGGAATAAATCTAAGCGCTGAAACAATCTGAACAAAATACAATGAAAAACATCCACACGTGACACAGTTATTTTTGGACTAAGTCCTCGGAAAAACCCAACTTGGGAAAACCGGTGCAGCAGATCTGAGGGTTTGTATTATTAAGAAGTAGAATCTTGAATACAACTAGGGTGCCAACATTTGGCAAACCCTTCATAGAAATCTAGACAGCAAATATAATTGTGAGATATACCTCACTCTGCAAGTCTCCGGTTGATCAAAAACAACGTTGTTGAAGCCCTCACTGCCTCTGCGTGATTGCCTACGCTGGATTTGCGTAAGCCTGCATGGGCAAGCTTGAGGAACTGCGTCACCCCTTACTGCAACTGATCTGACTAATCTAAGACTGGATTTTGGCCCTCCTGGCTTTGAAACCCCAGCCTCTAGCTATCTCCGGACTGACTCCAAGAGACACTGCGTTGTTTCTGCGTGATTTCCTACAGGGTCTGCATCACCTGTTCAGAAAACAGCGCTGTCTCTCTCTGCATCACCTCTGCCTCTCTCTGAAATGCACTCCTGGTCCTCCTGACCAGTCTCTGCTTCTGCCCCTCTTTGGATCTGATCACTGAATTAGAATCACTTAGCAAACCCTGCCCTAGTGATTTGATTCTTGATCAAAAACTGTGTCTCCTCACACAATTCAAAAATGCTCAATGGCTCAAGTGTCACAATGTAATTTCCATAGGCCCCTCACCCTCCTTATATTCTTCTGTTGAACCTTCAACGACCAAGATTAAAACATAATCAAGGGTTAAGATTAACTTGGAGGTGATCCATGACTTTATCTAGAAGATTCACATTTAGTTTAATTAATATCCTTTAATGAATCAGTTTCCCGAAGTTTAGACTTAGGAAAACATTAAAAAATGTTTAATTAATTTAATTAAACCATCTCTAAGTGGAATTTTCCAAAACCATTTGTGGGTTTTACGGAATACATGTTTCCTAGCCTATATACAAAGTTACAAGGTTATAGAACATCCGATGCTACCATAAATCAACAGTGATAGCCAAGCAGCAGTTACGCTGGGCCAGTGCAGAGCAGCAAAGGGAGTTTCGATTTCAGTTGGAGAGGCAGCTGAGGATTCATCCAGTCTCCGGAGGAGATTTCTGGAAGGGGAAGATACTCTAGTCTCACCCAGCAGTGAGCACTGAAGCAGGCACAACCAGTAGCAGCAGCAATGACGCAGTGCCAGCGTGGGAGACACAATCACTGTGCAAAGATCACGCAAAGGTAATCAATGTGGGTGTAGGTCAGTGCCGAAACTTCGTGGTAAAGTGAGAATTGTCTCACTAAGTCTGTTCTTATCAGATTTCTTCATGTGATTGATTGAGAATCACATTCACACATTTGTACTCAGAACTTCTGCATAATAAAGAAACCCTCAGATATGTTGCACCGGTTTTCCCGAGTTGGGTTTTTCCAGGGACAATTGTCAAAAAATAACGGTGTCTATGTGTGAATACTTGTGCTATCTCTTTCATGTTGTTTATTTATCGTGAAGTCTGCAGCATATTTTATTTTGATATTTAACAAAGTGAAATGTTAAATAATTGTGTTAAGAATGCAATAGAAGAAATATAATTAGTAGCTGCAGTAGGATTCTACATTATATAATTTTCACAAAAAATGCAGTGGAAATAAAATGAAGAGATCAATCACATCACAACAATAGATTTACACCCAACGCAATCTTCCTTCATTAAATTTCTTTGTAGAATTTTGGGTTAGACACATAAAATACATAGAAAAAATATAGTTTCTAGGTACCTGGAAACTCGACCCCACTAGGAAAATCAGCCTCAAAGAATTTGGCCTCTAGAAATTGAACCACCTAAAGCAAATCGGCCCTGGAGCAATAACTTGTCTCACCAGCAAATTGACCTCCCTCTCTCCCTGTCTCGTACGACCCTTGCGCACTAGAGAAACTGGCCTCTCTGGATAATTTGGCCTCCTCAACAATTTTGCCCCCTTCTTTAACTTGGCCTCCCTCTTTCCTGAACTTGGCCTCCTTGAACTTCTCTAAAAATTCCCTGTTTCACTTCTTCTCACTTCTCTTCAATCTAGTTGAGCCTCTCACTCTTGAGAAAATCATTTCCTCCACAGCTGTATGTGTCTTCAGTTCTCTCTTACATTTATTTTATAATTTCATTAAGCCAAAATCCCTAACCCTAATCTCGTAAGTGATCAATGGCTAGTATTAAATCCTACGCCTCTCTTGAGATCAATGTTGAGATTATATTTAGTTCAATTAAATAATTTTATTATTTGTCATTAGAATTTTGGTCTAATAGTCCATAATAATTAATTAGATTAACTATAGTACTTTTCTTAAGTTAACCCAAGGAAAAAAATCATAATTTCACTTACTCCACCAAGCAAGCACCGAAAGAGATAACCAAATATCTTCTACATGCTAAGAACCAATCCTATGTAGAAGACCTTCCAAAGTTACAAAAACTTCAATACTCCCTCTTAGCAAGGAAGGGATTCTCCACCACCCCCAACTTGTCTTTGTAAAACACAAAACTTTCTCTTCACTAGAGGCTTGGTGAGAATATTTGCTACCTCCTCTGTTGTGGAGATGTACTACAATCCTATAACACCTCTCTAGACTCTGTCTCTGATGAAGTGGTATATGATCTCTATATGCTTGGACCTATCATGAAACATTGGATTTTCAAAGAGCTTAATGCAACTTTGATTTTCATAGTGAATCACAGTTGGCCCCATCTCAAGACCAAATAATCTTGTGAGCATCTTGTGAAGCCATATGGCCTCACAACTTTCCAGATTCGTTGCCATGTACTCTATCTCTACTGAGCTAAGTGCCACTGAGTGTTGCTTGTGAAAGTTTCAAAACAAAAACCCTCCTATAGTATCTTGATCTACTTCGCCTACTTGAATGATTAATTAAAAAGTTATTAATCTGAAGTATTCAAAAAAACACTTAAGAAAATACAAATTGCAGCCTACACATTTACAGATCATTTACTGAACAACACACACATGTGACAAAATTACATAGATTTTTCGGACAAATGTTCTCGGAAAAACCCAATGGGGGAAAATCAGTGCAACACTTCTAGAGGGTTTTATTATTATGCAGAATCTGAATACAACAATCTGGGCACCATAAACGGTCTTCCATACAGAGAAATTACACGACAGATATACCTTTCACTCAGAGATAGAAAATATGGTTGAATCACACCCTCAATCGGGATTTATAGATAACGAGCCCTTTCTGGCCCACTGCAAACCCTCAACGCAGTCTTCTCCAGCCTTTGTGTTAGCCCTCTGGCCCAACGCAGCCTATGTGCAGCGCAGGCTACCCCTGCGTCACTCTGGAAGGCTCTGTGTCACCCTCTACATGGCCTCTATGTCAGCTTGGCTGGGCTACGTCCCTCCTACTGGCCTCAACGCAGCCCTGGTACAATGCTGCCTATCTGCTGTTGTATTCTCGACCTTGGATCAGATCATCCCTTACCGATCTCTGCCCCTCACTGCACTGCAAACTCACTTCGAATTCCTCAACAAACCTTGCCCCAGAAATTTGACTTAGCTTCAGTGCTCTGCAATGTTTGTGTATGTTCTCCAACTGACCCCAAGCCCTTCTCTTATACTTTTCTCGTTAGGAAACCAACAACTGTGATTTAATCTCTTTATCAACGGATGAGATTAAAAGAAAGCTTGATCCACGTCACTTAGAACATTTCATCACATGTGTAATTTAATTCACTTTAAGTTTTCAATTTCCCTAAGTTAGACTTAGGGTCCCCATTAAAAAATTTAATTATTTGAATAACTATTACACCAGATGAAATTTCTCCAAACGCTTTCTAGGTCTTAGCCCCTTCACAAGGTTTCGGAGTTAGAGCACACCCGATGCTACCCCAAAATCTCGACACTCCCTCTTAGCGAGGAGTGTGCTCTAGCAATACTTCCACACTGAAGCATCACCTGATCTCGGGATTGGTCTTTGCGGTGTTGATGCTTGGCATGCTGCCCTCCATCCATTGCGCTACTGCTACTGTACTTTTGCCCATGTCACTGCCACTGACACTACCACATCTGTACTGCAACTCCCTCTCAATTTGCTTCATCATGCTGCCCATAACACTGCCACTGCTAATTGCTGATTTGCAACTCAGTTGTTGAGATGTAAGCAACTGAAGGACCAACACCCAATCATTTACATACAAGTGAGTTGGGCTGCATCTCATCACTGAAGCATTCTCTGCTGCTGCTTTGCACTGTCTCTCTGAAGCACTGCGATGTCTGCTGCACTTCACTGCGTAAGCACTGCCTCTACGCTGCTGAAATCCCACCAGCCTCTGTGCTGTTGCTTCCACGCTGTTGTTGCCTCTCCTCTACGCTGCTCCAAACCTCAGCGTCCCAACTCTACCTCTGCTTCATTGTGATCTTTTGCACCCACTGCTCCAGTCACCTTGCTAGTCTCTTAAGGCTCCCGTAGCTCGTATGTGATCCAAGAGTTTGGGCACCTCAAGGATCCTGCCACCATCTGTAGTTGCTCTACAAATCAATATCGCCCCACTTCCTTGGTTCATGAGCACTCATGGCTACGTCATTGTCACTGTCATCATCCCCTTTCCCTGCTGCTACCTTGGAATCAGAAGATTCCTTGTCCCTCCTCTTAGGACAATAGTTGGCGAAGTGTCCAAGTTCGCCACATTTAAAGCACCGGACCTTTGATAGGTCGTTCTTCTTCCCTTGTTGCCTCTGTCCCTTAGATGCAAGGGTTGCATCCTCCTCCTCCTCTTTCTTTACTTTGACTCCACCGTTGTTGCTTTGCCTCTTGGTTATTCTCCTGATTTCCTCCTGATGGAGGATGGCCCACATGTCCACCCAGAATGGTAACGCTGCTCTGCCCAAGATGCTTTGGACAAACGTTTCCCATTCATCGGTGACTGCATTCAGGGCAGTCCTCACCATGAGTCCTTCATTCGAAGTTGACCCCATAGCAATCAGCTGATCCCGGATAGTCTGAAGTCTAAAGAGGAAGGGATCGATTTCCTCTCCCTTCTGCATCTGGAACAACCGCATCTAATTCTCTAGAAGCATATTCCTTTAGACAAGCTTCCATGATACATCGTGTTCCATGTTTTCCACATCTCGTTTGTCGTGTTCTTCCCAGCAATATGAGGGACCACGTGATCCTTTACTCCATTCATGATCAGGTGCTTAGCCCGTGCCTGACTCTCGTTGAATTTGTTCATGGGATCTGCATCAGTTGGCATAGCTAGGACATTTTCTGCATGGTCCTTGATGTTGTACTCATCTAGGACTGTCAGGATTCTGGCACTCCAGTAACAAAGTTGGACATGCCGTCCAACCTATCCTGATCTCTCAGCCCATGAGAAACCATCTCTGCTCAAACTGTCGAATCACAAACTCTTCTCCCTTCCGCTGTTGCTACACTCAGCAAGGAACTGGATCTGGGCTTCTTGGCGAAAGAACCCTCTATAGAATGTGCTCCCTCTGACCAATGATTTCCCTCCCGAAAATCCTTCACCAATTCTGACGAACCAGTCCTCTATGATCACTCCTCTTGATCAAACTCAGATTCCTTGGCTAGAGAATCTGCTGAGCAACTGTTCCCCTCCCGCTTTTGTCACCTTTGCTAGGCATTGTTCTGCACCGATAGAACCTGTGCCACACCAGCAACTTCTGAAGATTAGAAACAACACTTCCAATCTCAACAAACTGCACAACAACTTCCCGACTTGGACTACGTCAACCTCCTGGTGCTATGTCAGCCTCTGCATGAGCAGATTGGCTTAGCGTCCCTCTTCCGGTGTTGCGTCAGCCTCTGCATGAGAAGACTCACTCAGCATCACCTCTCTGGAGCTGCGTCAGCCTCTATGTGAGCAAACTGACTCTGCATCACCCTTGCAGGGTCTGCGTCCCTCCTGGTGCTGCGTTGCCTTCTTCTAGATCTCTGTTGCTTCAGCTGCCCTACCTGCAGCAAATATCTTCAGCTGCTTTTGCTGGTGGATCAGCTTGATCTGTAATGCTCTAATACCATGTGAAAGTTTCAAAACAGAAACGCTACTGCAATATTTTGATCTACTTCGCCTACTTGTATGATTAATTAACAAGTTATTAATCTAAAGTATTCAGAAAAACATTAAAGAAAATACCAATTGCAGCCTACACATTTACAGATCATTTACTGAACAACACGCACATGTGACAAAATTACACATATTTTTCGGACAAATGTCTCTAGAAAAACCCAATGCGGGAAAACCGGTGTAGTAGCTCTAGAGGGTTTTATTATTATGTAGAATTTGAATACAACAATCTGGGCACTAGAAACGGTCTGCCCTACATAGAAATTACACGACAGATGTACCTTTCACTCAGAGACAAAAAATATGGCTGTATCACACCCTCAATCGGGATTTACAGATAACGATCCCTTTCTGGCCCATTGGAAACCCTCAACACAGTCTTCTCTAGCCTCTGTGTCAGCCCTCTAGCCCAGTGCAGCCTCTGCGCAGTGCAGGCTACCCCTGCGTCACTCTGGAAGGCCTTGTGCTACCTCTGCGTAACCAAAACGGATTAGCGTGGCCTCTACATTAGCTTGGTTGGGCTACGTCCCTCCTGCTGGCCTCTGCGTTGCCCTGGTACGATGTTGCCTCTCTGCTGCTGTATTCTCGGCCTCAGATCAGATCATCCCTTACCGATCTATGCCTTAGATGTACTCAGAATATTGTTGCTTAATATTATAAACCCTTAGAACTGTTGCACCAGTTTTCCTGCATTGGGTTTTTCCGAGGACATTTGTCTGAAAAATTTGTGTTCTTTGTCTGTGTGCTTTACTTATTTTTCATCACTTGATCTGTATAATTGTGTAGGCTGCAGTGTATTTTTTTTGATGTTTTCCTAAATTATTTAGAAAATAACTTGTTAATTAAAGAAAAACAAGTAGGAGTAGTAAATCAGATTTACTGCAGTAGGGTTTATGGTTTAGATTTAGAAATTTTCACAACTTGAATAGGCAATTTAATCTCCTCCTGAAGATGATAATTCCCTAGACTAGCTAAGATCGATATTTCATCACCAGCTAGGGTTTATAGTTTCAAAAGAAAAGTTGGAAACTGCACAAGGGTTTCTCCTTGCTCAATAAGTTGTTTGAGCTCCAAGCAAGTTCACAAATCAAATCTCACATGACCACTTTCCACAATCCTCCTCTTTCTTTAATAAATTTTCCCCTCCTCAAAATACGATGGGTGGTTATCATACCATGGGTCACTTTATTTTCTAAAGTGACTTACCACCTTTTAGTTAATTATTAAATTAATATCTGATAATTAGTTGGCTGACCGTTTTTCTCAACTATAACCTACGGGGATCATGATAGGTTATTAAGTCGAACTTCCTGCTGCTATGGATTGGAAAGGAACGTCACATGTCCATTAGGGAAATGATGAGGTGGAAAGAGAAGTTATTTCTCCTTATCTCTAATATATAACTGAGTTTCCTCACAAGGATTGCAATCCACTATTTAAACCTTAGAAAAGAAGGGCCCCTTTGATACCGCTATTAAATCTAATGTGAATTAATGGAGCGTAAATTTAAAAGATTTGGGGTCTCTATGAGGGGAAACTTTGTCACATCCCAAAATTAAGCCATCACTCCAATATTTAATGTGACAGATGGATTTTACAAAGGTTCATCTATCTCTATCCATCCTACTTTCATTTTAGTGAGATGGTTGAGATCAAGATGATCCATGATTCTAGTTTTCAATTCCATTGTAGAGACCAAAACCAAAGCCATTTGCCATCACTCTGCAACAACTCTAAGAAGAGAATCATATCATGTGGGGTGTCAATGGGCCAAGTTAAAAGCTACGAAGGAAACAGTTGGAGACTGTAGAGATGAAGTCAACAGTGGATTGGAGCTGAACACACAAACAAATCAAACTTTTGGGGTTTTTCGAACTTTGAGCTAAAATTGGAAATACTTGAGAAGTAAATGAAGTATAATGTGTAGTGCTAAGACCCATAATTGGAGAACTGAAGGAAAGGATTAGGAATTACAACCTGAACATCAACAGAAGAGTGAACTGGCCCATCATGGATCCAGATATGGACAGTTCAAAGTTCAAGCATTCACTAGATATATGGGGATGTGGGTAACAGTAGAGCCAGACTATCAAGTGATGATGAAATTCTACCCACTAAGAATACTTAGTGTTGTCGGTCAACTTTTGTGAAATACAGGTTGGGTACCCTAAAATCCATCAGAAAGTAAGCACTGAAGTGGGCCCTGCGGGATCTAGATAAGAGTACGACTGAGAATCAACATGCTTTGTTTTCAGTACTATAATGGTTTACATCTATTGGTTGATTTTTTAAATTTTGATAAATTTATCCAAATGCTCATGACCCTATGTATGACCATGAACAACCTAGTGGCTGGGATTTGATATTATGCTTGGATTAGGTTTCAATTCTCTTAAATAACTCATGGATTTATAGGGACAGAAGTAAATCCCTGATTTTGAAAGATGTAAATGCAATCACCTTCACAGGTGAATTCTATATATATATATATATATATATATATATATATATATATAAGATATCATTTTTTGGGATTCAACTGCATTAAGTAGGTCATTCATCTATGACCATTTCCATGAGAGGTAGTCGTAAATAACTAATTTCTCATGATTTTTGAATAGTCCACTTAGCACTCATTGCATCGGGTGATGCTCACAGGGGTGAAGAAGTGGGATTGAAACTAGTGAAATGAATCACATAGCATCAATCCTCACTTCCGGGACTTGCAACCGATAACAAGGACTTCTTGGGAGGTCACCCATCCCAGATCGCCTTTGGCTCAAATGCACTTAACTGTGGAGTTTTCCCCACAATCAAGCCCACTTAGCTTGCTACCCCATTTGCAAAACCTTAGCAAGTATTGCTACGCAGCCCTCCCCTCCCCTCCCCCCCACCTTCAATATATATATATATATATATATATAAGACTTTCACTTATCCAAAAAGAAACAATAGAGTGCGCATTTTGCAATTACTTAGATTTTGTAACTCGTTTCTTAAATACTTCACTTTCTGTTGTTGTACTTTTTCTTAATTTATTATTATTTATTATTTGAAGATGGGATACGCTTTCCACTAGCCTTTATCTGCAATGAACTCAAAGTATACACTGCTTTTTAAATAACTCATAAGAAGTAGAGAAAATATAATTAAGGATTTTTAATGAATTTGACCTAGTTAGGGTGCATTAGATTCCTGAGTTTCAATAGACTCGTGAATTTTGACTAATTTGATTTCGTTTGACCAAGCGTTGCAAGTGTAAACAAGTTCGATGGCAGGTTGGCATTCCATGTCAGGTGGACAAGTTTGCCATGTAACCTGCAAGACCTGTTGCAACGAATGATATATTTTGTGCTAACTTGTATATTATGTTAGACCCATATGTGTGTGTGTGTATGTGACACACACACATTAACATATTATTTCTTACCTGCATTATGTTTGATGAACATTAGATGGGCTGTCCTATAAAATCGAACAGTTGTACTTTGAGTCTTCAAAATAGAGAAACTCCGTCCTTGTTACAACAAAAATCTTGCCCCTTATGCTCCTCATCGTGTTGTTCCACTTCTTCTCATATCAAAATAAGTCTTTGGTTTTCTCATAAATCACAAAAGAGGGGGCCATGATCACAAAGAGATACTATCATTTAAAGAATCGTAAAGATATTTATTTTTCAGAGTCTTACCTTTAAAATTTTCAAACATATGCTTCATATTTAAAGCCAAGAGAAATTACTTGTCTTGGATTAAGATTACCTCTCCAACTTCTTAGGCTCTCACATCTTCAGGTTCTGCATTGATACCTTCACTGTTGTTAATGAGGGTGTTAGCTCTTATGATTTCAGTATAGATTAGAGTACCTCTGCTTATCCAGGATCAGACTGTACTTCTTTATCTAGGGTTAACCTATTTGTTTATTCTATACTTTTTATTTTAATTTTCTCTTTGGGCTAGGAGATGCCTTCGGCACTATCACACTACTTTCGAGTTCTACTGACTCTTTTGTCATTTGTGAACATTAATATAATTTATTTCTTTCTCCAATGAACCAAGATTAGGGTTTAGATATAGATTGACATCCATATTCTCCGCTGACTTTTTTGTCATTTGTGAACATTAATATAATCTACTTATTTCTCCAATGAACCAAGATTAGGGTTTAAATATAGATTGACATCCATATTCTCCACTGATGGTTGTACATGTGATTATGAATAATATCCCTAAGTTGCCGGAAACGCCTAGGCTGGCCCTCGGAAACTCGGATCCCCGTTTCGGAAACCGAAACCTGTACGAAACACCTCGGAAACACCTTGGATCTGTATCTTATCCGTTTCCGAAATTTTGGATACGTTTTTTCCCGAAAATTGCCGTTTCCGTCCCGTTTTAAAAATTGGATACGTATTTGTTAAAAATTTGGAAACGTATTTGAAAATCTGAAACGTATTTCTCAAAATCTGAAACGTATTTGAAAAAAATTGAACCGTATCACGATTTTTAGAAACGTTTTTACCCTAATCGATCTTTTTCGCCGGAAACATTATCGTTGAATCTGTAATTTGGAAAGGGAAGTTCGTTTTTAACTTATAGATTTCTTATCTTCCGCTGCAAAGGGTTCCGAGTGATATTGAGACACGACTGTGAGAGATATCAAGTTCTTATCTTCCGCCACAAACTTGCAAAGAGCAACTCCCGAGTGATATTGAGACGCGACTGTGAGAGATTAATCCTCCGCGCAAAGAGCAACAGAGTTCCAGTTCCGTCGTCGGACGTCCGAATAAGAGAGCAACAGACTCACAGAGTTCCATGACCCGTCGTTCCGTCGTCCGAGCAGCTGCCAGCCGCAAGTGCCTTCGTGCTCAGGTTCTAACTTCTTTTCATAAATGATAAAGTTTAAACTTTAAATTTAATAGTCTGAACAGTGAATACAAAGTGATAGTTAGCAAACAGGAATGCAAATTTTTCAAAACCTGGTTATGACTCCAGTAATCAACTTGATTATCAAACCTGGCCTTGTCTCAATCCCTTGAATTAACACTAGCGAATGGACCAACGCAGCCTATGATCAATTCACTTGTTCTCCTAGCAGAGAAGTGACTCATCCCTCCAATAAAATCGAGACTGTAATAGAGGGGAACGCCCATGCTTTGGCAAGTTCGAATCTGATGAATGCTTTCGGCAAGAATTCGGTCTTCTCAGGAATGAACAAGCACAAAATGGTGAATGCGACCATAGATCTTGGCTTCCCAAATAGAATGATTTGATTCTAGATTATAAACTGGATTTTCTGAAGCAATATCTATCGCTAATGCTGAGAATGCTCTAGCAAATGTGGACGTGCTCTTGGCTTCTAAAGGAACAAATAATTTGGCCCTGAAACAAAATCACTGCTGTTGCAATACGATCTCCTTAAACAGTAAGCTCTCGGCCTCCACTAAAGATTGAAGTTTAAACCTCTAGTCTTAATTTTGAAATTTTCAGCATTCCTTGAGAGATCATCAATAAATGCTAGGAACTTGGAAGTACTTCAAAGTTTCAAACCTTCCAATGGTGAAGTTATAACACTTTGCTGTAGGTGAAATATCTCTATGGCACACATACACAGTGAAATTTCGTGAAAGAACTGACTTCAAATGGCCACTGATAATTTATTCAAGTTCAGATTTTCAATAAAATATTAAAATCATGGACAGAGGTATTCTGGGCAGTTAGTAATGTATTCAAATTTCACAGTTCTCACAGTTACAGTCACAAGTTAGGTTCTCACAGTTATTAATATAATTATTAAACCCATCTATATTTCAAACCCAATAAAAGAAGCAAAGCAATAAAGACAATCTTGCTATAGAGTGAAGATGAGATAATGACGAAAAGGTTTTCTCTGAAACCAAAAGTGAGGATACAGAACCAAGTTCCAACAATACAATATGTTAAGCCCACTTGACAACCTATTGAAAGCTGCTCAAAGACTAATGGCAGATGAAAGTTAAGATGTTGTCCAACAAAGACATATTCAAAACAGCAACAAGTACTTACAGAACTTGGCTTGGATACAAAGGCAGTCACACATTATACAAAGGTTTATATTATAATCTATACCAATATTAGACCATTACTGTGCATCTTTAGATTTCGAGAAGCAAACATCACTGACGTGGCGTTTCCTGCCGTATCGTATCCAGATTTTTTGAAAATTTGCCGTATCCGTTTCAAACCCCGTATCCGTATCCGTATCCATTCCCGTTTCAGTGCAACTTAGTAATATCCTCAAGTAGGATGAGGAATGCTAGTATGTACTATGTATTCAATTTTATACATTATCAGTTTTAGTATATCAAGCTTCAAGGTTGTATTCCGATATATGCACTCATTTTCCAGATCTATAAAAAAAATGCAGAGTATTAAATGATAAATCTTGCTTCTTGTTTTGCAGGAGCTGATAAGTGAAACTCATGTGCCAGCCATTTTCTCAGATTTTTGTGAAGAAGCAGCATTTTTGGCTACCCGTTGCATTAGCAGTGTTCATCACAGTCCCCTTGCATTACCAGTGAGTATGCGTACTTTATTATAGGGTTAGTTACATACTTTGTTTGGAACTTTCTTCCACCTATCACGATGAGATTAGCATGCCCAAATTTAACCTGACAAGGAACTATTAGCAACATTCATTTTGTATATCTCTGGTTTAACAGTTTCAAGTTGTTAAATTATGCAACGAGACATAACATAAAAGATTGGTGGGAAAAATATTAAGCCATTCTCAACCATATATTCATCCAATGATATCAGTATATAATGCATAAATGTAATCACCTCTGGATCTAGATGTGCTCTCATATTGACAACTCATCAATAGATAAGGATGACAACACATCAAGGATAAGGATGCAACTCATAAAGATGTGCTCTAGGACATTGTGATTGTCTAGGGACTTATAGGCTAACAATCTCTTCCCTGCCACCCCCCCACCAAATCATAAGTCTGAATAATTATATCAATGATGCAGCAAGAACTAGTGCATAGATAGTATCATTTCAATCTTCAATTTGAAACTAAACTAAGCTTCGATGAAGATGTGCCTGAAAATTTGCCAATCTAGATGTTAGGAATCTAAAAATCCCACTGTTTGAACCTGTGACTTGCAATATCTATAATTTGTCCACTAATGTAAATATCTAATGAGAGCAAATTTGTGAAATGAATCAGATTCAAGTCTAGCACATTCCTGAAAATGCATGTCAATGCAATCAAATGCCAAGTAAGAATGCTAGTTCTAGTGACCATCTAGGTGAACAAAATTTCCACAATATTAGTTGTCAGAAAATGACATAAATAATGTCAACCAGCATCCCAATCATCAATTTATCACAAGTGATAAAATCTTTTCAACTTTGTCGTCGTTGCTGAAACTTGAGTGCAACAATCATCATTGATACCCCCCTCCATTGTCAATTGAAAGGAGAGAAGTATGTCAAAGGGATCCAAGCTTGAGCTTTAGAGTCCTCTTTTCTTTTATACGTCTTACACTTGATCAATGTATACAATGGTTTTGGTTGCCACTAATCATCTTCACTTTATCAATGCACTCCTCCCCTTAAGGTTCAAGAGAGTTCCATTTTGTTTTGTCAATCTATTCCCACCCTTGAGGTCCAAGAAAGTACCTTTTTCGTTTCAATTGTGTACTGTACCCCTTTAAGGTGCAAGGGAGTACCATTTTGGATTCATGGACTCAATTTTGAACTTGGCATTTCTCATGGCCAAAATTATTATCCATAATAATTGATTAAAATCCATGTACTTCTGTAATTTTTCCATGTAAATATGTCTTTATTTGTGTCTGAACTTGATGGTAAGAATAATGCAGAAGCATGGCTTGTAAATGCCATCGCCAAGAATTGATCCAACCACAATGAATTATTTTCTTTTTAACTTTCTTCTTCTTTTGACATTTTTTTGGAGTATGATTTGTCTTTCCACAATGAAGAAAAGGAAGGAGATCAAAACACACTATCTCCATATGGCCATGTCACTGATAATGTTGGCACTTAAAGAAGTTCCTTAATGCATTACCATCAATTATCTTGTCCACCTCATTATTTCATGCATCAATTTTTTGAGCATTTGATTTTTGCCTTTTGGAGTAGTCAAGAATATGAAAGTTGAGGTCTATTCAATACCCACAGTGGCAACTCAGCACCTGTGAATTTTTCAAGTGTGTTTTATTGTGAAACTGACATCCCATACATCTCAAAATACCTTCTTTCCTACACCATTCTCTTTGTAGTATAAACAACAATTTTTTGACCCTGCCCCTATGCAGACTTCGGTACCAATGAGGGGATTCACCTTTTAATATGAGGGGTGCACCAGCTAGAAAGTTTAGACCATGTTGCCACCTTATCCACGCTTTTGGGTTACATAGAAGAAATCTTTAATCCACTAAGTGTGGCCTTGGGTGTTGTTGAGAAATCTAGGGCATAGTAATTAGGTGATTTCTCTTCAAATGATAAATGCTTGTGAACGATCATTTCTGAATGATTTTTACTTCTTTAGATTAGGATCTTCTCTTTGATATTATTATGGTATTCTTCTTCATCAAACAACTACCAAAGCATAAACAATAAAGAGACAGGAGACACAAAATATAGGCGATCAGCCAGGGCCAAAACCTCTCCAACTTGAGAGGAAAACCCAAACGAATTCTTCTTCCTATAGAAACTTCAATTGACAAATACCAAGACCATGACATAGACCCTTGACACAACCTCTCCAAGACCAAGTCACAAACCCTTCTTTCCAGCTTCTTCTTCTTGACAAAGTCAACACTTGTCAAACTTCCTTCCTTCACTGCTACTCTCGACTAGTCTGAAATTTCAGCTCCTTTGCACAGACCTGCAATCTTAGACATGCTTATACTTCTACAATTCTGCATGTGTGAGTTGATAGAGGGAGATTCTGAGATGCTTTCTTCCTTCGCTTAGCTTGGAAACTTCTCCTTAACTCTTCTGCCAACAAGAACAATGATAGGTGACTTCCTTAGTGTTATCTCTAGGGATTGTTGTAGCCCTACTGCAAAAACCCTAATTTTTGCCACACGTGTGAAGAGAAAATACCCAAAAAACAGTGCTAGACTTCTTCGCTCTTCTTTCCTTTTACTTCGATGGTTATGAGATTGCTCCTTGTGATCTTCGCTCTTCTTCCTATTGCAGATTTTTCTTGACTGAATTCTATCTCTCAAATGAGACCGAGCAGTTGAAAAGTGTAACTAGGTTCAGTCTTCATAATGATATGTGTAATTGTGATTTTATGTAATTGATGCTATGTTGTAGGAAACGTTGCATAGAGGTTTGTTTCAGCCCAGAAACACGTTTCACCGTATTGTATGGCCTGGAAACATGTTTCTGTCTGTACGGGGCTGTTTCACATTGGGGAAACGTGCCCAGTACAGATGGAAATGCGTTTCCAGGCTGTATGGGCGCATGTCTGGCGTTTAAACTTCTTTTTTTTATTTTTATTTTTCGGTTTGTGTGTTTTATTATTATTTTTAATTGTGGAAAGTATCTTTTGAATGCTTCTAGATGGCTCTCTCAACTAATAGAAAGACTCTCACCTCATTCTCTCATCACACAAATTGAGCAAGTCGTTTCACTTGGAGAAGGGCGATTTTAGCAAGGAGAAAAGAGGAAGAGAGTAGTACTTCAGCTAAGGCGTTTTCACCAGTGAGCAAAGGAGATTTCAACAGCAAGAGAAAGAGATTTCAAAAGCATATTTGGAGTGTGAAGTTTCCAGCTACGACATTCTTGGTTTTTGGCTCAGCTACAATCATATTTCTCGTCTTTTGAGGCAGTTTGGGGTAGCTTCAACTACACAAAATTAATTTGGGTAAGAAGCATTCATTTTCTTGGATTTTCGCATTGTTTCTTCTATTTTTCGAGGGTTTATGCTACCAAAATTATGAAAAACATTTTTTTTTACAGGATTTTTTTTTTTTTTTTTTTTTTTTTTTATTTGTGCTGCAGCAATGGCTTCCATCGAAGGTTCAAGTTCAAGACCCAAGTCCAACGCAAGGGCTGAATATTATCCTCTTTGGAAGCATGTTCAGAAGCTTCAAAGATGTGGAGATGGTGGCTCATGGGAATGGCAATGTAATCTTTGCAGTAATTCTTACAAGGGCTCTTACCCAAGAGTGAAGGCACATCTTTTTCACAAAGGAGGACAGGGGATTGTAGGTTGCACAAAAACAACAGACTCTTTGGTGAGGAGGGAATATCAAAGAGAGCAAGATCAGGATTAAAAGAAAACATGATGAGCTTAGTCAAGCTACTACTAAAGCTCCAACAAACATTGAGCCAAGGATTGTAGCTGAAGCAAGGAAGAGGAGAGCCACTCAACAACCAGAAAAACCACCACCCAGAGAGGCATCCGGTATAGTTCAAGATAGCAAAATTGCTAAATTGGTGAATGTGCAAGCAAGAGAAGAAGTTGATTCCAGAGTGGCTAGGTGCATCTATGCATGTGGTATCCCATTCAATGTTGTCCGCTCTCTTAACTGGCAAGATATGATAAGGGCAGTTAACAAAGCTCCTCAAGGGTACAAGGGGCCCAACTATGAGAAAGTAGAACTCATCTTCCCAAAAATGAGAAGGATCTTGTGGAGGATATCTTATCACCAATTTGTTCTTCCTGGAGTAGCTTTGGGTTACCATAGTCTTAGATGGATGGACAGATACAAGGCATAGACCATTGATCAATTTAAAATATCATTGCCACTTCAACAAAACGAGTAATGTTTTTAAAGGCAGAAGACTGGTCAGGTGGGGTAAAAGATGCACAATTCACTATTGATGTTATTATAAAATCTATTGAACAAATAGGTCCTATCAAGGTGGTGTGAGTTATCACTCATAATGCACCAGTATGCAAAGCTACAGGTTTAATTATTGAGGGGAGGTATGACCACATCTTTTGGACACCCTGCGTTGTCCATAATTTGAAGCAACAAGTGGAAGGAACATCCTATCAAGTAAGTATATTTATGTCTGAATTTGTCAAAATGTCTTTTTGCAAGGAGAGGTGGGGCTTCAAACTATCTTGCATCAAAGAAAAGGATAGATCTGAATCTCATTGAAAATGAGGTTATGGAACATGTCAAAGGATCTATCAATAAACCAAGAAAGGAAGATGCTCAAGCTCTTGCAAAATATATGAAAGGGGAAGTTAGGGCTCAAAGGATTCTCATTGAATACATCAAGGATCCCCTCATCCCATATGTATCTAAACTCGAAACTTCAAAATAAATCTATGACAAACTGGTAGAGATGTATTCCGTAAGCACTGTTGGAGAAGTCATCTCATTAAGGCAAGAACTGTAGAAGCTGAAGATGTCAAGGGAAGATGGAATAACAGAATGGAGGAGTGGGTAAGCATCTCGCATCCGATGCTCTTTAAGGATGTGTTAAGGCATCCAAGACAAGAGTAGTTGTAGAGGATTGATATTCTTTGAGGACTGGGAATCCAAGATAAGAATAGTCCTAGTGGAACACACTCCAAGAACCTGGATGGGGTATGTTCTAAGAGAGACAATGATGACGGTGTCTATAAATCATTGGTCTCGCCATCATTGAGCTCATATCTTGTGGAGAGATAGAGTTTAGTCAAGGCCTTGTTATGTGACAATGTTGGTTGATATGATGCTAAACAGATGGGTTACCAATCTGACTCTTCTAATGAGAATTCTTCAGATTGAGAATGACCAAGTACCATTATGAATACCTCCCAAGTTAAAAGGGAGCGTTGAAAAGTGTAACTAGGTTCGGTCTTCATAATGTCATGTGTAATTGTGATTTTATGTAATCGATGCAAAGAAAAATAAAATTATTATTGTAATGCTTGACTCATGGGTTTCATGAGCAAGGAATTTTATTTTTAGTGATGGCTCCCATTGTGAGCCTTTAGGATTTGTCATATAGTCATAAAAGTCAATTTGAGTCTATGTCATGTATGAAGGACCCTTCTTGGGCATGTTACATATTTGTACAAGTCATTGAAAGAGTCAAAAGACCTTCCAAAACAAGCACAAGCATCTCCTAGCAAGTTAGCTTCAAAACAGAATAAATGATTTCCTCCGACTGACACGTCGACTCATCCTCCATCAAGTCGGCTAATTTGAGGGGGAAACCACTATAAATAGGTAGCTCAGCCTCGGTTCAGAAGACATATTTTTGGAAAAATGTAGGACTGCAATAGGAAGTGCGAGAATCACTTGAAGGAAGTCGTATAGCTAGCGAAAGGAAGGAGGGAGAGAATTGTTTGGGTTTGTTTTAAGGTTATCCATCACTCACATGTGCAAAGAAAAGGAATTGTTTTTTTTGCAGAAGAGGCCGAAGTATTGCAGGTCCATAAGAAGGTCAAAGCAAGAGGAGATGAGGATATATCTCTAGTCGAGTTACCAAGGAGAAGATCTCCTGCTAAAGCGCAGGGAATCAAGTCATAAGAGAAGGTCTTATGCATATGATTAGGGTTTCTAAATTACGATTGGAGACCTAATTCAAGGAGGCCGAAAGTCTGAAGCAGAATGAATTTGAAGTTGAAGAGGAGTCGAGGAGCAAAAGGTTGACTATTGTTAACTAAGGATCTCATCAAGGGAGCTTGTGTCTTGGTCTTGGAGTGGCAAGTAGGTCAAGAGTCTTGGACTTGGTATTTGTCAATTGAAGTCTCTATAAGAAGAAGAATTTGTTCGGGTTTTCCTCTCAAATGGGAGATATTTTGGGCTTGGATGATCCCATATATTATGTGTCTCTTGTCTCTTTATGGTTTATGCATTTGTGATTGTTTGATGAAGAAAACATTATAATAATAATGGCAACAGAAGATCCTAATCTAAGAAGTAAAAAGCATTCACAGGCAGTTTGTTGGAAATACTAAGAGAGGGGGGTGAATCAGGATTTCTTATCAATTAGCACTTTTTAAATCTTTTCAGAGCATTAGTTAATCTTCAATTATTCTTGATGTTTATCCAGTAACAATAGTTAACAATAAAACACAGTAGGCACGCGGATTTTAGGTGGAAAACCCCCTTCGTGTCAAAAACCACTGAACTCTTTTCTAATAAATTCTTTAACCTTCAGCCCCAACTGAAATGAAAGGTACAACTTCTTAGAATTCTAGAAAATCATTCTTCTCTAGCTCCCACTGGAAGGACGCCCCAACGTCCTGGTTTCTTCAGTAGTCAACTGAATGGATGCCCCGACATCCTAGTCCAACCTACCACCCTGAAGTGTTCACAGGCCCCAACCTGTAGGTGACTTCATGCACCAACCTAGCACCTCCCCGCCACCCTCTAATGATAAAAAATAAGACAAGAGTGTGGACTCCCGTACCAGGGACAATGATCCACGATACAATATAAATCACAATGATTTTCTTGAACTAAACCAATCACCCAATCACACTATGACCTGCAATCCAACCATAACATTATCCAACAATGACGCTTATACCTCCCAACAATGCCTCTCTAGGCAGATTGACTCTTTTACAATTTACAATGATGATTTTTACAACACTGACTTTTGACACGACCTGATACTTGACTTGACACTGCTTCTTTGAACACTAGCAGTTGTTGAGGTATTGTTGTGCTTGCTTCAAGTAATGGTACTTTGGCATTGCATTGCCTTCTAGTATGTGTCTGAGTTGTTCTATTGTGTCCTCCTTCCTGCATATGCAAGACCCAAACCAATATACAAACAAAATACTTACACTGTCCTGCAAACCATATGTCAGAGAAATATTCAAAATTCAAATGTAAATATGTTCAACATTTATGAACAAAACCCAATCAAACATACATACAAAATACTTACATTGTCCTACAAAAATACATGTCAGAGATGATATTCAAATTAAAATTCAAACACTAATCATACATACCTTGTTCTAGCAGACTTACGCTTGACTGTTGATTTGTTGTCCTTACTACAGTGATCCTTGAATGCATATTTTTTTCTTGCCTTCTAGAAGCTCGATATTGAATCTGTTGTATCTGTGTAATTTCAGATCTCCAAGGTTTGAAATTTCATCCTGTGGTAGCCCTCTGAGTCCTCTTTCCAACCTCGTTGGTCTGATCAACATTGGATTCTTCAAGAAATAGTTATGCCCAATCTCCTACGATGACTTGATTATAGACTGGTTCAGTAGAGCGAAATTGTACGAAGTGCCACGTGTCACTGTTTCAACCTTTGGTCCTAAAAACGATACACAAAAAACTACAGCCCGTCCTCTTTCTGTCACTCTTATGAAATTTGAATCCAATGCTCAGAGAGAAAGTTATGACGATTTTCCCAAGGTCACATGTTTGACATGAAATTTGGGAGCCTACAAAAACCCTAACTTCCTCAGATCATATCAGGATTTCGCCCAAATGGGTTTTTAGTTTCAGCATCTGAAGCTTCACAGAAATAAATTTATAGTGAAAATGCCACAATGACCTGTTATTAGTAGCGAAATCCTTACAGGAGGAGGATATGAGGGTCACAATTTATATAAATGCTTAGGCTGAGAGGGTATTCAACAAGTGAACGTTGGAGGGATTTTAGGAGCTTAAAAAATTATTAATTATTAACAATTTAATGGCCACAACCAATGATTAGTGTCATGTCACAACCCCATGGGGTTTTAACCCACTAATTGGGGTTACTAACTTCAAACACAAATATCTCTCAAACTGTGAAGAATTTTGTGGCATGCCATATATCAACGAAAACATCTCGACAAGTAGAAACCATCCTAAATATCCTTAAATCGGAATAGAGTAAGTTTTCAAGTCAAAATTCCTATGCAAGATCGGGGTAGCCCCTAGTGCTGCTTGGGTTGATATCAATGACAACCACTGATCAACAATCTCCCCCTTTGGCATTGATGGAAACACAAGTACTCCCCCTGTGATCATGAAACCTCTTCCTACAGCATTCTCTCTCCCTTTGTCAGCAATGTTAAAGGGTAACTCACCCTGACAAACGTCATCTTGCAGACCTGTACACACCTCAACACCCCCCCTTTTTTGTTTTACTTAGTTAGATAAGAGAAAGAGTCTAATGAGAACTTGGGAGGATCCCAAGCTTTAGGCGAAGATACTCAAATGCTTCACGAGGTAATGGTTTGGTAAAGATGTCAGCAATTTGTTCCTTTGTGCCAACATATTCAAGCTTGATATTCTTTTCGCTGACTTGCTCTTTAACAAAATGATATTTGATCAGAATGTGCTTTGTTTTGGAATGCATCACAGGATTCTTGGAGATACCGATGGCACTGGTGTTATCACAAAAGATGGGAATAGGCTCATCAAACTTGACTTGAAGATCTTGCAAAGTTTGCTTCATCCAGAGAACTTGAGTACAATAGGTTGTTGCCGCAATATATCCTGCTTCTGCTGTGGATAACGAGATTGAAGACTGCTTTTTACTTAACCATGAAACAAGGCAACCACCTAGATAGAATGCTGCTCCACTGGTACTCTTTTGATCATCAACACTTCCTACCCAATCTGCATCTGTATAAGCTTGGATAACTAGATTATTTCCTTTGGGATACCATAAACCATATTTTGTTGTTCCCTTAAGATATCGGAGAATTCTTTGACAACAATAATAGAAGATTCTTTTGGTGCTGCTTGGAATCTTGCTACTTGTCCAACTACCTGCATTACGTCTGGCCGAGAAGTTATCACATATAGAAGACTGCCAATCATAGATCTATACAACCTTTGGTCCACATCCTTTGATGAATCATCTAAACTTAACGTGCAACCTGTTACCATTGGGGTAAGGATAGGCTTGCAATCTTCCATCTTGAATTTCTTAAGCATTTCGTTAATGTAATTGGTTTGATATATAAATATTCCTTTATCCTGCTGAGATATCTGAAGCCCTAAAAAGTATGTCAGCTCGCCAAGTAGGGACATTTCAAACTCACTTTGTATCTTTGTGGCAAAGTTTATACTTAATCTGTCATCATTGCTTCCAAAAATTATATCGTCTACATATACCTTGATAATTGTTAGGTTATCTTGATCCACTTTCACATAGAGATTGTTGTCGGCGCTTCCTTTCTTAAATCCTTGTTGATGTAGATATTTGATGCAGGGGTATTAGACACTAGCCAGGAATGTAGGAGGATTGTCCACATGTTGTGGCTAAAAGGGTTCGAGATGATTAAAAATTGTAACAGCAACGTGTCAAAACCTTAGCTGTCTGTTACAGTTAGGCTTAGTTAATAACTGAAGAAGCTAAATAGTTTCTTCATGTCAATCTCTTTGATTTCTGTTAATAGGATGTAACTAGGTTTTTGTTTTATGTGAGAATAAAACGGTCCTCAAAGGAACCGAACAATCATATGGTGAACTATATATTGTAACCCCGAATACATTGGAAGGGAGATTTTTTTGTGAAATATTGAATCAAAGGAATTGCTCTGTGTTGAAAATTATTTAGGCTCATTGTCTGTGTGTGTGTGTTATTAGGACTGCTCTGAAGAAATCATTTTTGGATGAAAAAATATGTGGATAGGACTGTGTTATATCTCCTTTGGTTCTCTGTCTAGTTTTGAATTTATGCTCTGAGCACCTGAATGGAATGTATTGAATTGTGTTGAACCCCGAGAGAAGTGGATTAGGATTATGTCGAGGAGAAAAACCCTTATCATACTCTGTCTGCCTGAAGAATATTGAATCTCTATTGAAACAATAACCCTTTCTGTAGTAAGGAATAACATTGTTTTGGAGCAATACTATTGGAAATTAACCGCAGAGTTAACACAACGAATAAGTCAAAGGAATTTGTTAAACCATAGTTAGAACTTGAGCTCAAAACTGTTCATTTACCGAGAATGGTTTTGTGAACCAATACCACCTTCATTGCGGTGCTTTTGGCCGGAGGCAAAACAACTCCAAAAAAATACGATCCAATGTAATTTTGCCACGTCGTCATGAGAATACCACCCTCATCACGTGAATTTTAAGTGTTAACTCTCGGCTATGGAAATAACACGATATTGATGACCATCGTCCGATTTGGAAGCCAAGAGATATGACGACAGTCGTGCAACTAGTTGCTCGGAAGATAAGCTAAGGTACGAACCGATGGTTTTGTGTTAATTTCACGTTTATTTAATACGTTGGATGTGTGGGGCCCGTGAACCACCATGTAATATAAAATTTCATGTTAATAAACCATGGTTGAATTTTATAAGTGTTGGTGTATATGTTTAAAGCCGTTAGAACCTTTTTATAGTACTAAGTGTTAAGGTTCGAAACATGAGTGTGTTTTATTATATTTTGTTCAAGCCTTAGAGGGTTGGTTAAGAAGGTTTAGCATCAAAGAATTACATTTGATATGATATACAAAGCATGGGGTCCAACATTATTAAATTGCTTTGTTAATAAGACCAAGACTTATATGAAAATATAGATATAGTCTCGACGCGCCATTTAAAAGAAACAAAGGTCTCATAGTTCAGTGTTTTATTTAATTTACCAAAGGCCATATTATTAGACAATGACATTACAAAATGCTAAGGTATTTCATTATCAAATTCAATGAATTTGATATATGAAGTTAAATTAAGGACAGTTGAAGAGACTTCCTTGGGTTGAGTAGAAGCCTGTATTGAGTGAAATTATTGACACAGAGAGAGACCAGCTCTCCTTAGGGCTTGGATTCAAAAAAATTTGCTGTCATTTGTTGTATCATAGCTGCTTTTGGAGATTTTTTTTTGTAGAGAATTCTAATATGGTTGTCAGAGTTGCCAGAGGTGTTGGTAGAAGAAGAGGCAGGCCTGTTGCCAATGCAGAAGTGTTGGAGACCTTGCAGACGGTCGAAGCCAAATTTCATGCAATGGAAATGGGACACCCAAGAGATCCTAAATATGTCAGTGAACCAGAAACTGAAGAAGAAGCAGGAGAGAACGTTGAGATTCCTCTTGAGTTGAGACTCGTTAAGTCTGTTTTGGGGTCTATATTCAAGCCAAAACTTGGAGTGTCAATTTTGGTAGGAGGATTGAATCCAGAAGAGCTGATAGACTAGATTAATGAGATGAAAAAGTGCTTTGATTATGAAGAAATGGGTGAAGAAAAAAAAATCAAGTTTGTAGTAACAAAGCTGAAGGGACATGATGCACTTTGGTGCGATGGAGTGCAAGCAGAGAGAATGAGAGCTAGTAAACAACCAATTAAAAGTTGGACTATAATGGTGGAAAAAATGAAAGGTAAGTTTATTCCGAGTGATTATCAACTAACATTGTTTAGACAAATGCAAAACCTAAGACAGAGATTGGTGATAGTGAAAGAATACATAGAAGAGTTTTATAGAGTAAGCATAAGAGCTGGACAATTCCAGGATAGAGAAGAGAAGGTTGCCAGGTATGTGAATGGTCTCAAGTTGGAGATCCAAGATGAGATTGGTATTCTGTCTCCTAAGACAGTTGAAGAGGCTTATCAAATGGCCTTGAAAGCTGAAGAGAAACTTCTGAGAATGCAGTCTGCCAAAGGAAGAGGTAATTTCTGAGGAAAGGGAAGTCAGGGTGGTAGAGGAAGTTCTACAACACCCAAGGATGGAGCTAGCAGCAGCTCACCTCAGAATGCATCCATAGAGGGTGATGCAAGGGGAAGAAGGGGTTCCTACAGAGGAAGAGGAGGCAGAGGCCGAGGAAGATAAGTGAGGTGTTATAGATGTCACGTGGTGGAAAATAAACACTATGAATGCCCAGAGAATGTGGGCATAGGCTAGAGAAATGCAGTTGTTGCTCAGGCTGAAGAAGAGGTAGCAAGGCTTTCTAAAACTAAAGAGGCAATTCTGCCAGAGAAGGGAGAATCCTTGGTGGTCAATAAGGTCCTATTGAAACAAGCAAAATAATTTCTTGAACGAACTCAGAGGAAGAATTTGTTCAAGAGTGTATGCAAAGTCCAAGGGAAATGTTGCCAGTTGGTCATTGATAGTGGCACCACAGAAAATCTAGTCTCCACAGAGGTGATAGAGAAATTGAAATTGAAGACAAGGGAACATCCTACAACCTACAAGGTGTCATGGGTGCATAAAGGACACCAGTTGATTGTGAAGGATCAATGTGAGATAGAGTTGCAGATGGGTAGCTACAAAGACAAAGTTATGTGTGATTTGATGCCTATGGATGTGTGTCACATACTGTTGGGCAGGCCTTGGTAGTATGATAGAGCAACAGTACATGATGGTAAGAAGAACACTTACAAGTTCTTCAAGGATGGAGTACATCACACATTGATACCTATGGAGGAAGGAGAACCATCAAACAAGAAGGCTGATCCAAAGACTTTGTTGCTGAGTGGGAAAGAGTATCTATAGCAGATTGAAGAAGAAGAGGTAAGTTTTTCTTTAGTCTACAAACCTAAAGTAGTGCTTACTTCTACAAAGATTTCTGATTTTCCAATTGAAATCCAAGAGATGCGGGACAATTATTGTGATATTGTTGTGGATGATTTGCCTGATGAATTGCCACGTGTGAGAAAAATCATCCATCAGATAGATTTTATTCCAGGATCAAATCTGCCTAGCAAAGAAGCCTACAGAATGACTCCCACAGATAATGAAGAAATCAGGAAGCAAGTGCAAGAGCTGATTGACAAAGGTCTGATCAGAGAGATATTGAGTCCATGTGCAGTACCAACAGTGTTGAGCCCAAAGAAGGATGGAGGCTGGAGAATGTATACTGATTCCAGAGCAATCAACAAGATAACAATCAGGTATAGATTCCCTTTGCCTAGAGTTGAAGATTTAATGGACTGTTTGAGTGGTGCAAAATATTTTTCAAAATTGGATTTGAAAAGTGGATATCATCAGATTAGAATAAAGGAGGGTGATGAGTGGAAAATTGCCTTTAAAACAAATGAGGGGTTGTATCAATGGTTGGTAATGTCTTTTGGATTATCAAATGCACCTAGTACTTTTATGAGGCTCATGAATGAAGTGTTAAAAGAATTTATTGATAAAGTTGTAATAGTGTATTTGGATGACATATTAGTTTTCAGCAAAACAAGGGAAGAACATTTAAGGCATTTAAATTATGTCTTGAAGAAGTTACCTCAAGAGAAGCTGCTAATAAATTTAAAGAAGTGTTCATTCATGAAGGAAGAGCTGGTATATTTGGGTTTTGTTGTTTCTGCTGAAGGACTGAAGATGGATCCAGAAAAGGTCAAGGCAATTGTGCAGTGGCCTTCACCAAGAAGTGTTTTTTAGGTAAGAAGTTTCCGCAGACTTGCCAGTTTTTACAGAAAATTCATAAATAATTTCAGCACGATTAATGAACCCATCATTGAAACAATAAATAAGGACAAACAACCATTTAAATGTACTGCTGAAGCAGAAATGAATTTCAAGCTTTTGAAGCAGAAAATAACTGAAAAGGTTGTTTTAGTTCTGCCTGATTTTAACAAACCATTTCAAGTGAAGTGTGATGCCAGTGGAGAACTATTGGAGCTATGTTGAGTTAATATGATAGGCCTATAGCATACTTCAGTGAGAATATGAATGAGACAAGGAGAAAGTATTCCTCTTATGAAGAATAATTTTATGCAATTGTGAAGGCATTGAAGAAGTGGAGGCATCATTTAATGTATAAGGAGTTTTTTCTATATACAGATAACCATGCTTTACAGTATATTACGCAACAACCTAAGATGAAGCATAAACATGCCAAATGGGTTGAAGATCTCTAGAGTTTTAATTTTGTTTTGAAGCATATAAGTGGCCAAGAAAATAAAGTAGTTGATGCTTTGAGTAGGAGAAACATGCTTGTTCAAGAAAACCAATTTGAAGTTTTGGGATTTTGTTTTCTTAAAGAAATTTATAAGACAGATTCAGATTTTAAAGAAACATTTGAAGCATGTTGTAACCCTATTTTTACAGATAGAAGCGAGTGGTTGGATTACTTCTTGCAGGAGGACTTGTTGTTCAGAAGAAATCAATTGTGTGTGCCAAAATATTCCATGAGGGAGAATTTAATCAAGGAGAAGCATAGTGGTGGACTTGCTGGACACTTTGGTACTGATAAAACTTATGAGCAGCTGAGCCATTTTTATTATTGGCCAAAGATGAGAACAGAGGTGGAGAGATTTGTGAAGAATTGAAAAATTTGTCAATATGCCAAAGGGAGGAGCCAGAATGTAGGATTATACATTCCTTTGCCTATTCTAGACAGGCCTTGGGATATGGCGAGTATGGATTTTGTTCTACGATTGCCCAAGACATAGAGAGGGAATGATGCAATCTTTGTTGTAGTTGACAGATTTTCCAAGATGGCACATTTTATTCCATGCTATAAGACCAATGATGCTACTCTTGTTGCTAACTTGTTTTTCAAAGAAGTTGTTAGACTGCATGGGTTGCCCAAGAGTATTTTTTCAGATATAGATACTAGATTTGTTGGCCATTTTTGGAGGACACTGTGGAAGAAACTAGGTACCAAACTGAGTTTCGGCTCGGCTTAGCATCCTCAGACTGATGGGCAAACTGAGGTAGTAAATAGAAGTCTGGGAAATCTATTTAGAAGTCTTGCAGGAGAGCATCCCAAGCAGCGGGATCATATTTTTCCACAGCCATAATATGCATACAATGATTCACCAAACAGAAGTACAGGACAGAGCCCATTCCATATTGTTTATGGAATGCACCCCAGAGGAATATCTAATCTAAGAAACTTGGGAAAGGCAGAATTAAGGAGTGTTGATGGTGAGGAATTTTCTTCAGAGATCCAAGCCATACATGAGCAAGTGAAATAGCAGCTACAAGGTAGCAGCATCAAATACAAGGGAAGATTAGATCTGAGCAGAAGAGTAGTTAATTTTGAAGCTGCAGACTTGGTTTTGGCACACTTGAGAAAGGAAATATTCCCAAAGAAGCAGTATAAAAAATTGAAGTTTAAAAATATTGGACCATGCAAGATACTAAGAAAGTTTTCTGCTAATGATTATGAGATTGAATTTCCTCCTGATGTTGCAATATCTCCCATTTTTAATGTTGCAGATTTTTACAGGTATGAAGGTGATGGTATAGATGAAGGACCAGCAGAAAAAGAGCAGATTGAATGGGAAAAGAAGTTACATCCAACACAGCCATTGAAGCCAGAGAAGATATTGGAAAAGAGGGTGTTCAAGAAGACTAGAGGACAAGAGTACTTCCAGTACTTGATCAAGTGGAAGGACTAGCCAGATGAAGATGCCACTTCGATGACTGAAGTGATGTTGTAGAAGATAGGCAGTTCTGTGAAATAGCTCATGGATAGGAGTCCATGAAGAAAATTTCCCTCAGGAGTTTGATGCAGGGGCATTAGAAACTAGCCAGAAATGTGGGAGGATTGTCCACATGTTGTGGCTAGAAGGGTTCAAGATGATTCAAAATTGTAACAACAAGGTGTCAAAACATTAGCTGTCTGTTGCAGTTAGGCTTACTTAATAACTGAAGAAGCTGAATAGTTTCTTCGTGTCAATCTCTTTGATTTCTGTTAATAGGATGTAACTAGGTTTTTGTTTTATGTGAGAATAAAACGGTCCTCAAAGGAACCGAGCAGTCATATGGTGAACTATATATTGTAACCTCAGCTACATTGGAAGGGAGATTTTTCTATGAAATATTGAATCAAAGGAATTATTCTCTGTTCAATAGTCTTTAGGCTCATTGTCTATGTGTGTGTGTTATTAGGACTGCTCCGAAGAAATCATTTTTGAATGAAAAACTCTGTGCATAGGACTGTGTTATATCTCCTTTGGTTCTCTGTCTGGTTTTGAATTTATGCTCTGAACGCCTGAATGGAATGTATTGAACTGTGTTGAACCCCAAGAGAAGTGGACTAGGATTCTGTTGAGGAGTGAAATGCTTATCATACTCTGTCTCCCCAAAGAATATTGAATCTCTGTTGAAACAATAACCCTGTCCGTAGTAAGGAATAACATTGTTTTGGAGCAATATTGTTGGGAATTAACCCCAGAGTTAACGCGGTGAATAAGTCTAAGGAATTTTTTAAACCACAATTAGAACCCGAGCTCGACACTGTTCATTTACTGGGAATGGTTTTGTGAACCAATACCACCTTCATCGTGCTACTTTTGGCCGGAGGCAAAACAACTCCAAAAAAACGCGATCTAGCGTAATTTTTCCACGTCATCATGAGAATACCACCCTCATCGTGTGAATTTTAAGTGTTAACTCTTAGTTGTGGAAATAACGTGATATTGATGACCATCGTCCGATTTGGAGGCCAAGAGATCTGACGACAGTCGCACAACTAGTTCCTCGGAAGATAAGCTAAGGTATGAACTGGCGGTTTTGTGTTGATTTCACGTTTATTTAATAAGTTGGATGTGTGGGGCCTGTGAACCGCCATGTAATATAAAATTCCATGTTAATAAACCATGGTTGAATGTTATAAATGCCGATGTATATGTTTAAAGGCGTCGGACCTTTTTTATAGTATTAAGTGTTAAGGTTTGAAACATGAGTGTGTTTTATTATATTTTGTTCAAGCCTTAGACGGTTGGTTAAGAAGGTTGAGCATTAGATAATTACATTTGATATGATATACAAAGCATGGGATCCAACATTATTAAAGTTTTTTGTTAATAAGACCAATACTTATATGAAAAGATAGATATAGTCTCGGTGTGCCATTTAAAAGAAACAAAGGTCTCATAGTTCGGTGTTTTATTTAATTTACCAAAGGCCATATTATTAGACAATGATATTACAAAAGGCTAAGGTATTTCATTATCAAATTCAACGAATTTGATATATGAAATTAAATTAAGGACAGTTGAAGAGACTTCCTTGGGTTGAATAAAAGCCTATATTGAGTGAAATTATTGACACAGAGAGAGGCCAGCTCTCCTTAGGGCTCGGATTCAAATTTTTTTTGTAGATATCCATCAAGACGAGCATATCAAGCTCTAAGAGCTTGCTTGAGACCATATAGTGTCTTCTTTAATCTGCAGACATAGTCTTCCTTTTCAGAGAGCAGAAAACCTTTTGGTTGTTCAATGTAAACAACTTCTTCCAATTCACCATTTTGAATGGCTGACTTAACATCCATTTGGTAGACCTTGATTTTTCTCGAGCTTGCATAAGCGAGAAACATTCTGATAGCTTCCATTCTGGCAATGGGAGCAAATGTTTCTTCAAAACCAATTCCTTCAACTTGTGCATATCCTTTGTAGACTAATCTTGCCTTATTTCTGGTAACCTGTCCATCCTCATTCAATTTGTTTCTGAAGACCCATTTAGTTCCAATAATTTTTTTATCCTTTGGTCGTGGAACCAATTCCCAAGTATCGTTCTTCTCAATTTGATCTAGTTCTTCATTCATAGCTGCTACCTAGTGTTCATCTTGACTAGCTTCCTCAAAATTGCTAGGCTCAAAAGTTGCTAAAAAAGCAAGGTGGGCTTGTTGTGATGAACGATGCTGTCGACTTCTTTTGGTTCCAATTCCTTCATTTATGTTGCCAATGATTTGATTTGACGGATGATTCTTTTGATACCATTCTTTTTATGCTTTTGGAGAATTTTCTTGTACATCCTGCTGATCATTTCTTATTTACTCTTGGTTGATTGTTGTTTCCTTATTTGATTGGTCTTGTTCTGGTGTGTCTTCTTCATCCTTCACAGATTCTCCCTCAGATCCCTCAGATTTTCTTGAAGGGACAATCTCATCGTTATCCTTTGTAACACAATCTTCATCAAAAGTAACATTTATGCTTTCCACTATTTGTTTTCACCTCATATTGTAGCATCTATAAGCCTTCCTTTTGCGTGATAACCAACGAAAAAATACCTTCATCGGCATGGGAATCAAACTTGACCAAATTTTGATCTTCTCTTTTGATGTAGCATTTGCTTCCAAATATTTTGAAGTATTTGACGTTAGCCAATCTTCCTTTCCATATTTTGTATGGAGTCATGTTACAATTGTTCCTTAGCAGACCTCTATTTATAATGAATACATCTGTATCGATTTCTTGAGCCCCAAATTTATCATCTAATTTTGAGTCATTTAACATTGTTCTCGCTATTTCCTGTACGGTTCCGTTTTTATTTCAACAACTCCATTTTACTGTGGTTTTCTGGCTGTTGAGAATTGCATTTTTATTCCATTTTCATCACAATATTGCTGATATACCTTGGAATATAATTATCTGATCTCAGACATTTGATCTTCAAATCAGTTTCATTTTTTGACCAATTCCTTGTAGATTCTAAAACACTCAAATGCCTCAGTCTTTTTCTTTAAGAAGCTGCCAACTGTCATTCTGGTGTAATCATCTATCATTAGCATAAATATAATTCTCCGTCTAAACCTTTTGTTCTCATAGGACCACACGAATCAATATGTACTAATTCCAATGGGCGTGATGCAAAGTGTTCTTTTATCTTGAACTCAAATTTTTTCCGCTTTCCGTGCCGACAAGAATCATATATTGTATTCGTAGATTTTGAATTTTTAGGCATTTATCTTACTGCTTCCTTCTTGCATATCCTGACCAAATTGCCGAGATTTATATGTCCTATTCGTTTGTGCCATAACCAAAATTTGTCTTCTTTCACCAAAAAGCACCCTTTAAGTGTCTCATCCAAAATATATTTGTCATTTGGAAGTCTGCTTGCTATAGCCATAATTTTCTCGAACTTGCCTTTCCTGGTTTCAAATTTCTGAGAGTTAAATAACATTACGTGTCCTTAATCACACATTTGTCCAACACTGCAACAGATTGTGATTCATATTTTTAACCAACAACACATCCTTCGCTAATGCATTCTTGCTTCCAAGTGTGACTGTACCTGTTCTTATGACATTTGAAGACCCATCATTTCCAAAAGACGTTGTTCCATCCTTCTTTTCTTTCAAGGATATGAAATTATTCCTATCTCCAGTCATATGAGTTGAGAAACCACTATCAACATACCAAACGTTTCTGTTGCTTTGAGCCTTGAGAGCAACCACTATTAACATACCAAACTTTTATGTTGCTTTGAGCCTTGAGAGCGATAACATATTTTTGAATCTTCTTTTCCCATATTTTTTCATTCTGATTTTGCGATAATTCCTTTGAAGAACTTCCAAGTCTGTAATATTTAACCAGGTTTCCAAAATTGTTACATTTGTAACATTCGACATCATCTCTCAAATGATCAAATTTGTTATATTCTGCTGAGTTCCAGAATATCCATTTATGAAAGATCTCTCAAAACTGTATTTATTCCAAACATACGTGTGACATTCTATAGATCTATGTCCAAACCTTCCACATGAATGAAAATGGCCATAGAATATAGGTTGATACCTAAGAGGAAATATTCTTCAAGGAATTGTCTTCCATGGTTCTTCCTGCGAGTCCTGATCTCTTGAGTTGGCTGGGAGGTCTTCCTGCTTGTTAGATTTTGCATATCCATCTTCTTTTGTTGTCATAGAAGGACTTGGATCCTTTTCAGATTTTTCTTTGTAACCAAGACTAGTCTTGTCACTGTTTGATCGCTGATTATTGATGATTTATTCCAATGCCTTTGAGCCATTGGTGTATTTTTGAAGAGTTTTTCCATTTTTTACTTTCTTTTGTAGAGAAACTATTTCAGCTTCCAATGCTTCTCTTTCCTTTTTTCTTTCCTTTAATTCTTCCTTGAGTGATTCTTCAACTCATTTGTATTCTTCAACATTGATTTTAAGATTTAGGACCTGTTCCCTTTCTGTCTTTAATTCGTCTTCAAGAGTGTTGACGTGATTCTTCTAGGCCTTGAGCTCTTTGATAACCCTGATTATTTTGTTTTGAAATTCAACCTCAATCATCTCTTCTTCTTCGTCTCCTTCTTAGTTAGATGCCTCTTGCTTATTGTGTTTTTCCATAAACAATACTCTTTTGTTGATTTCTTCTTCGTTATCATTGTCTTCAGTAGATGAAGCACTATATTCTTTGGATAATAAACTCTTCTCAGACCATTTCTTCTTGCCTTGCTTCTTGAACTTCCTCAGACCTTTCTTTCCTTTCATAACAACCTCATTTTTTTGAGGACACTTGGCTGCAAAATTCCCAATCTCACCACAATCAAAAAATATCAATGGAATTTTACCTTTTAATTTCCTCGCACCTGTTCTCATTTTTCACGTGAAGTAGGAAAATTCTTTATTTGGAAATTCTTCTTCATCTTCTTCCTTTTATTCTTCCTTACATCTGCAAGTTTTCACTTTCAGAGTATGCTTGTCCTTACTAGTATTCTTGGATGTGACGAATGCTGTTTCGAGGTGAGACATGTCATCCTCTTCTTCAATCCTCATTTAATATTCCGTAAGGAATGCATGAAATTCATATTTGCTAAGATTGGTTAGATTCAAACTATATTCCAAGACATATACCTTTGGGTTGAATCTTGCCAATAGGGTTCTAAAGATATTTCAGACAACAATTTTTGTGTTGACAGGTTCTCCCAAACCTTCCAATGCATTTTTTGTTTCATTAACATGCTGAAAGTATGCAAAAATATTTTCATCTTCCTTCTTTTTGATTTTCTCAAAATTTTCCCTGTAAATTTAAAGCTTTTCTTCTTTCACGTTTGAGTCACTTGCATATATATTCTTAAGCTTGCCCCATACTTCTTTAGCAGTTTTTCACCTCAGAACCTTAAGATAGATAGATTTGATAAGTCCATTAATATTGATATCTTCAGCCTTTGCATCATATACCATATTTTTCTTACCTGGTTCATCCTAGGTCACTTAAACTCTTTTGCAATGATCTCCCATACTTATAATCCTTGCACCATCAAATAAACATGCATTCTTCCACTCCAAAGTGCGTAGTTATTTCCATTGAACAAAGGAACTCTATTCTTAGTATACTCTATGATCTCCTTCCAGTTGTTAGATTGCTATTGAAGGAACCAAGCTCTGAAACTAATTGTTGGAAATACTGAGACGGGGGTTGAATCAATATTCTTTAGAAATTAACACTTTTAAATATTTTTATAGCATTAGTTAATCTTCAAATTATTATTAATGTTTATCCAGTAACAACAGTAAACAATAGAACACAATAGGCACATGAATTTTAGGTGGAAAACCCCCTTTGGGTTAAAAACCATCGAATGATTTTCTAATAAATTATTTAATCTTCAGCCCTAACTAAAATTAAAGTTACAACTTCCTAGAATTCTAGAAAAAAATTCTTCTCCAGCTCCCACTAGAAGGATGCCCCAACGCCCTGGTTTCTTCAGTAGTTAGCTGAATGGATGCCCTGACATACTAGACCAACCTACCACGCTAAAGTGTTCATAGCCTCCAACCTGTAGGTGAGTTCATAAACCAACCTAGCACCTCCCTGCCACCCTATAATGATCAGATATAATACAAGAGTGTGGACTCCCGTACCAGGGACAATGATCCACAATACAATATGATTCACAATGATTTTCTTGAACTAGACCAATCACCCAATCACACTATGACTTGCAACCCAACCATTACATTATACAACAATGACTCCTATACCTCCCAAAAATGCCTCTTCAACTATAGACAGATTGAATATTTAACAATTTTACAATGATTATTTTTACAACATTGACTTTTGACATGACTTGATACTTGACTTGACATTGCTTCTTGGATCACTAGCACTTGTTGAGGTACTCTTGTACTTGCTTCAAGTAATGATAGTTTGGCATTGCATGCCATTCTAGTATGTGTCCTAGTTGTCCTATTGTGTCCTCGTTCTTGCACACGCATTAATGAACAAGACCCAAACCAATATAGAAAAAAAATACTTACACTGTCCTGCAAAACATATGTCAGAGAAATATTCAAAATTCAAATGTAAATACGTTCAACATTTATGAACAAAACCCAAGTAAACACACATACAAAATACTTACACTGTCTTGCAAAAACACATGTCAAAGATGATATTCAAATTAAAATGCAAACACTAATCATACATACATTGTTGTAGCACACTTACCCTTGATTGTTGATGTGTGGTCCTTACTGCAGTGATCCTTGAATGCATACTATTTCTTGCATTCTAGAAGCTATATATTGAATCTGCTATATCTATGTAATTTCAGATCTCCAAGGTCTGAAATTGCGTCTTGTGGTAGTCATCTGAGTCCTATTTCCAACCCCACAAGTCTGATTGATATTGGATTCTTCAAGAAAGAGTTATTCCCAATCTCCCACAATGACCTGATTATAGACTGGTTCAGTAGAGCGAACTTGTATGAAGTGTCACATGTCACTATTTTGACCTTCAGTCCTGAAAATGATACCCCAAAAAAATACAATCTGTCCTCTTTCTTTCACGTTTTATGAAATTTGAATCCAATGCTCATAGATAAAGTTATGACGATTTTACCAAAGTCGCCTATTTGATATGGAATTCAGGAGCTTGCAAAAACCCTAACTTCGTCAGATCATATATCCAAAAATATAGCAAACCAAGATCTGAAATTTTTTCATGAGGTTTATCAAGATTTAGGATCAATTGTATTTTAATTTCAACTTCTAAAGCTTCTTAGAAAAAAAAAATATAGCTAAAATTCCATGATGACCTGTTTGAAGCAGCGAAATCCTTGCATGAGGAGGATATGAGGGTCACAATTTATAGAAATACTTAGGTTGAGAGGGTATTCAACAAGTGAAAAGTGGAGGGATTTTAGGAGCTTAAAACATTATTAATTATTGACTATTCAATGACCACAACCAATGATGAGTGCCATGCTACAACCCCATGGGGTTTTAGCCCACTAATTGGGGTTACTAACTTCAAATATGAATATCTCTCAAACCATGAACAATTACGTGGCATGCCATATATCAATGGAAACATCTCGATGAGCAGAATCCATACAAAATATCCTTGACTCATAATAGAGTAAGTTTTTAAAGTAAAAATTCCCATGAAAGATCTGGGTAGCCCCTGGTGATGTTTGGGTTGACATCAATGACAACTATCGATCAACAATCTTCTCCTTAAAAATAAGCCAACAAGGTCTTCCTTAGTTCTGTGATTTTGTTGCTCCAAGAATAGACCTTGCAACTTTACTACTTCATTACTGACTGTAAATTCATTTCTCAATCACAAATTTGGTCCTGCAATTTCATTGTTCCATCACTATACCTTCGGCCCCTAAAATTTTCGCTCCTCCTTATTATAGACTTCGACCCTTGCAATTTTTGCTGCTCCTGCTGTAGACATCTTCATTCGCATGGAAGAATTTTTGTTTCTCCTTTTTGTGATGTTCTTCATGTGTGTAATGATGATTCTTTCCTTTCAATAGAATTTTCACATTCTTTCTTTGACTATCCAGTTGCAGATATGAATTTGCATGTAGTTAACTCAAAATTGATCGAATGCTAGGGTATATATAGTGGTTCGAAGCTACACTTTGAGGCCGACATGAATGTTTGAAGAGGCCAACTTGATAGGAGACAAATCTGACTTGATGGAGGAGGGACAAGACATGCTTTTGACATTTTTTATTTTTATTTTATTTCCATGACATAATGATACCAAGAAGGGTCTATAAAAAAATAACAATGACATGATTCTAGAAGCCTTCAATCGGGGCTTGACCTAGAAACATAAATCATGAAACCCATGCTAAAAATATTTTTTATTTTATAATAATTTTCCTTTTTCTTTCTTTTTGGAAAGTAAATTACATCATGAATCAAGTACAATTATGAAGACCGAAACCAGTTACACTCTTCAACAGAAGGCTTCCACAACATTTGTCCCAAAAATAACAATAAAAATTCATAAGAGATAACATTAAATACTCTTTGATTCAAGGATATTTATTTAGAACTTGGCCTGATCAGGTGATCGGGAGATGTGTCCAGAAGGATGACATTTATGACATATTTAAAGTTTGTCATTGTTGAAAAAAGTAACTAGTATCGATATTCATAATTGTATTTGAGTCTTGATGTAATGTATTTGTCCAAAGAAACAAAAATAAATTTTAGTATAAAAGAAATTAAGTTATTAAAGCATGGGTTTCATGCTTGGGTCAATGTTTAATAGGTCAAAGCCTCCATTTCATGCTTCTAAGGTTTGTGTCAAGAGTCATTGTCCTTGTCATAATGTAATAGACCCTTCTTGGGCTTCTTGAGTCGAGAAATAAATTTATTTTATTGTAAATTAGTTCATTTAGGCCTCCTCCACCAAATCAGCCTCAAAGGTTCAAGTCGGCCTCATCAAGGGAATTCAAACTCACAAATTCACTATATATTTGAGTTATTCGATCTCATTTGAAGCATCAATCAACAAGTTTGATCTACAGTTGCAAGAGAAGAATAAGAAGTGTGAAATTCAAGGAAGGAATAAGAAAACCATGGCATAGAATAATGAAGTATTTATCAAGCTCAAGAAGTCAAAAATTTCTCTCTCTTGTCTCACACATGAAAATAAGTTGAAGTTACAAGAGGGCCAAAGTTGAATTCTTGAAGTTGGGCCAAAGTTCTTAAGAATTAGGGTCGAAATCATGTCTTTGATGAAGTATTGATGCATTGCTAATGCAGTATTGATGCAATGTTGATGAAATATTGTTGCAATTGATTCTTGATGTTTGGAAGGACAATTTGAGGGGTGACTTGGTGGAGTGAGGAAGGTATTTTGGTCTAAGGTCTTGATCTCTCTCAACTTGAATTTTCTAGTGGAAGAGTTTGACTAGTTTTTCTCCTATAGAGGGTTTTTAGCCTTGGTTGAGTGCCTACATCTGGTATTGTTGATCTTCATGTTTTGATTTGATGATTGCTTGACAAGAAAAATAAAAAATAAGAACATAAAGAGAATATAATAAAGGATAAAAGAATATCACAAGTAATTATCAATATAAGAAAATATTTCCACTTTTTTGATTTTCAAATAGCCACGATGATCCTTGTGGAGGACACTTCATAGATAAAATAAATGAAAACAAAATTTTAAGATAAGGATACTATTGGTGGACCATTTTTGGAGACACCAAGAAATATTTAGGAGCTGCGATAAGTGCCAAAGAATGGCCCAACTAGGGCATTCCAATAAAATGCCACTTTAGCCTCAGATCATGTTGAAACCCTTTGAAAAGTGGGGACCTGACTTTTTGGGGCCAATTAATCCACCCTCGAAACAAAAAACACACATTTTAGTATGTACAGATTATGTAACTAAGTGGGTGGAAGCAAAAACCTTGCCAAAATAAACTGAACAAACAATGGTTGTTTTTATATATGAACAGATATTTTTTCAATTTGGCATGCAACAAGAAATTTTCACAGACCAAGGGACTCAATTTTCCTCTAAGATTATTCGAAATATTATAGAAAAATTTAAAATTAAGCACGAGATGTCTACCCCTCACCATTCATAGGCCAATGGATAAGTTGAGGCCACTAACAAGTTACTGGATTTTTTTTTTACTAAGACTATACAACAACATCAAAAGTATTGGGTTGAGAAGCTTCCAGAAGCCTTGTGGGCTTATAGAATCACCTAGAGAAATAATGCGGATTTCACTTCGTATGAGCTTGTGTATGGGAAGAAAGTTGTCCTTCCAATTGAATTCGAGATTAAGACACTAAGGACTGACTTGCAAGTGGGAATGGGGATTTCAGAAACACAACAACATAGGTTAAATCAAATTAATTAGCTCGATGAAATACAACAATATGCCATTCATCAGATGGCATTTGTACAACAATAATGCATGAAATGGCATGATAAATTCATCAACAAAAATAAATTTAAAGCAAGAGATTGGGATCTCTTGTTTGACTCAAGGTATTAGGATTTTAAGAGAAAATTTTATACATGTTGGTTGGGACCTTATGATATTGAGACTATATTTGATAATAGGTCCATGCAACTTTGTACTATTGACAAAGCACGAATCTCATTAATGGCGAATGCGCATTGAAAAATTATATCAAAACCCCCAATCAAAATAAGAGTTTGTTCTAAAATCGGTAATATATTCTAACATGATGTTCATAGAGCGAGTGGATATTCTACTCTCCTCCCCTACCCCTAGATTGTTTTCTCTAGTTCATCAATTTAATAAAAAGAAGAAAAAATAAAAAAAATATGGCAACGAAAACCTTGTTTCCAGGCGCTATCAACAATGGTGATGTTAGAAAAATAGGTTATGGCTAAATTCACCAAGAATAAATATTTCGAGTTGTGAAAACATTTAAGGGTGCAATTGGAAGAACTTGCACTAGAAACCATATTTCCGGCTGATAGAGTTTGAAAAAAGAAGAGAAAAAAAGGAGGAAAAAAAAGAAAAATATAGATAATAATAACATGATTTCCTTTGAAGTCACTTGATATTGATATGCTTCATTTTTTCAGGGAAATAATTCGCATATCTTTCAGAAATTATTTTTGCAGTCAAGATAAAGAGCGACAATTTATACCATGCCCGCATCTACGAGCCATGTACTCTTAAATGTTTTTTTAGTTTTTTCTAGCGTTTATACGGGATAATGATATGTGCTCATGGTATACTGATTATTAACTATATAGTCACATTTAGCAAGAGCATGATTATTACCCTTTTCTACATACCAAACAATTCACTACTTTCTTAATTTACCCTTCCTATCTAAAATAACCCATTATACCCTCTCTTTAATTATTAACCCATTCGACCCACTTATTACCCATTACATCCTAATTATCTATGCCTATAATTTATAATATGTTAATGAGGAATAAATTTTCCCCTCACGTGATCCCTTGACTCATTTTCCAATTATAGCCACTTTTGATGTATAATCATTAACCTACATGGCGCATTACATACCATTGTCATTTCGAAATTACCATATCGATTTTGTAACCACATAATTTTGCAGCATACAATTGCGAACAATGTCCCATCATAATGATGAGGGAAGAATAGTTGGAGAAATCGGTAGTTATATCAAGTAGTGATAATTAACGATAGTTTCGAATCAAATTATCAATTGAATTGAACTATCGGGCATGATATTCGAGAAAAGGTAGAGTTTTGAACATAGGAGAGAGAGAGAAAAGTGTAGAGAGTGAAGCCACCTTGTGTGTCAAACAAGTGAATTTGTAGAGGAGTAGGATGGGGGAACCATTATGAGGACAAAATTTAATAATGTTGAGAGTTTTAAGGAAAATCAAGTCATATGGGATATCTTTTACGGGCAAAGTGGGCCTTGCTTTTAGAAAAAAATCAAGGTCTTGATAATCCGATTACTTGAATTTGTCAAAATATTTGATGGGGAGAAAGCTTTGGTTCATAACATCACTATTCCTGTGAATGAGGAGGTTTTAGTTGCAGATAATGGACTCCCTGTGACTAGGGAAAGATGGTACCAAAATTAAAGAAATTCACCCGAAGATTGGAATCTCTTCGTAGATGACCTTACAACACTGTTTTATTTGAGGCAAGGTGTTAAAAAGGAGCTATTACAACAGGTATGGAAAGATGTTGTCTATTATGTTCAAAAGTTTGTTACCTGCGAAGGTCATTATAGTAAACTATACCATTATCATATTCGTATTTAAATGCACTTGGATAGAATCAAGAAAATGAACATGCCTTATTTTCTCCTTAAGACCCTAACCCAAATGGCTGTGGCCGTACGCAAACGAAGGAACCCTGAGTTGAATCTTTTCCACCAAGGTATCATAAGGATTATTGCTAAGGAAGAATTAAATAGAATTGAGTTTTTGTTGGGACCCTTTTCATAGGGTGGCAAGCTAAAACCTAGGGCATATGTTCACCCTCTCACCAAGAGACTATAAGTTTGGGAAAAAATAGAGTATGCTCCTCCACCAAACCCTAAGAGGCATATTCTAACTTGAATTAGCCATGAAGGAACTCACCACTAGAATTCCCTCACGGTAATCCATTTATCTACATGAATGATGGGTTGTCTTTCAATTGCAAAAAATTGTAGCGGGATAACCCTATCAAATATTGCAACCTTAAGACTTTCTAGATATCTATGTATATTGAAAACTTTGAACAAAATATGCTATGTGAGTTATACTTCTTCAATTTTTTTTTACCTGATAATTCAAGGTTTTCAAATCGTTTCGTAGAATATATTCATATTTGGCAACTGATTTCTTATATTAAAAACTTATTGCAATGGAATAAATCTTTGAGTTTTTATGCAACGATGGAAGAAGCCTCGAATATTGTGGTTAGGGAGGAATATCCTTTGACACGAGTTATTTGTGATGGTGTTAATCAATTAATAATGGAGTGAGGGGATGCTGCAACTATCATAAATAACCAACAATTGGCTGTATTTGAATTTTGGGAAGTGGCTCAGGTTGAGACTTGCAAGTTTCTCTTGATAGCTCAAGAATTATGGAATTGAATTCCATAGTACCTCCAACAACATTAAAGAAATTTTGAGGTTAAAATGGGGCTCCTAAGGAAAATTATAAAATAATAGTGGAAATAATAAAATAATATTAGATTACTCATTAAGTTTTGTAGGGAAAAAATAAAAAACTACTCTTTCAATTCGTATTTTTAGCTTATCTCCCTAAGATTTTACTCGAATTTCAAGAAGGAGAACTCATTAGATGCATAATTTAATTTTGCATCCAAGAGGTACCCATTTTTCATACTTTTGACAGACCCTACAACACGGAAAATGTGAAATACATAAAAAACATGATTGCAATCACGTTTTTTAAAGTATATCACATTTTTAGTGTAGTAGGGTCCATCGAAAGTATGTAACATGGGTACTCTTTGGATGAAAAATTAAATTCCACATCCAAAAATTTCTCCTGCTCAAAATTTGAGTAAAATCGTAAGGAGATAAGTTGAAAAAGTAGTTTTTAATTTTTTTTAAAAATTATTATTATTATTATCATCTTTATACCTTTTTACTCCAAAAATGGTGAATAATCCTCCATGGTTGATATCGTCATATTGAATCCTATTCGTTTTTATAAAGTTAATTTTTGTTGCACACTTTTGTTTTTAGGCCCATTTTTGACCTCAAAATTTCTCTGATGAAGTATTTAATGGGATACCCATGTTTTTGTTTGGCACTAAGCAAAGCCAAATTTTATTACCACTCTTTGATGAAGCACAAGACTTGTTGGATCGGGTTACAGATTCACTTTCTAGTAGTCTGGTGGCCAACTAGGCATTACAACGTCCCTGTTACCTGGGATGAATTGGAAGAGCAGATACATTGGAAAGATTTTTAAATGTGTCTCAGTTATTGCTACTTCGGTGAATTTGGTCATCTGACCTACCCTTGGAGCAACTTACATGCATGAATTCCTGAAGGAGGTTCAAGGTGATGCATGAGGACATATATCGGTCTTAGTAGGGGGGTATGTTGGAGCTACAAAATGAATGAAATTTTCTAAAAAATTAACCCTTTTTACTGCAAAATGCCTTCCTTCCTTTCGTATTAATCCTTTATCAAATCTAAATCTTTCGTATTAATCTTGCATGTCATGTTGGTTTCTTATTTTACACTTAGAAGAAATAGAAATTAGTTAAGAGTGTGCTCAATAATATAATTTTATGTATATATATCTATGAATAAAAAGTGGTACTGATTGTTGTTGTTCAAGACTTCCAAAAGCTTCATTTCTCAAGAATACTATGACACATGTGGGATGACAAGTTACAAGAAGATCAGAGCTTGTTAGTGGGCATATTCTTGGACGTTGGTTTCTATTGTTACATATTAATATGGCATATTTTTGTGGGGCAATTTTCATAGCCAATTGCAAAAGTTATTAACTCCTTGAGATGCCATTCGAACCTAGGAACTGTGTGTATTAAAAGGACCAACAAAATGATGCATTGACATGCATCATATGATTCTTTGCCACAAATTTATATAATAATTTTGTGTAACTAGTGTCTGGTCTAGTTTTAGGAAGTTTAGCGGATTCTAGGGACCATGTTTGGTAAGTTATTAGGGTCGAGATTCTCCCCCACACTTATAAATATGTATAAGCTTTTAAAAAACGAGATGCTTGTTCGTGGATGTGATCATTTTTCTATTGATATATTTTATATTTAATTAAGATTTTGGGCACTGGAAAAACCCCGAGTTTGGACCCGCTTGAGATAAGGAAATGCACATGTTTTCCTTCCAAGTTTATTTATTTACATGTCATTTTCCTTGTAGTATTTAATTTTGGTTAATTGTTCAATGGATTCCTGATCTATCGAAATAGATCAGATGGTGTGTTTGAGTTTGATTGGTGTGATTTGTATTTCAATTTTTTTATGGTACTTATTTTTTCCTTGAAGTGTGTTGCGTTGTGGTTGCATAATGCTTTGAAATCAGTAAAACTTGGTGCAAAAATGGAAGGTTGCTGCAGAATCGTAGAACTACAACAAAATAAAAATTGGCTAAGAAAAATTTATGAACTGATTCTCTTGCCTATAAGACTTGTACTCTAGTTATTTGGTTAAGCTTATGACCAAACCTATCATCATAGTTGACCTGTCCCAATCTTGATTAAACCACTTATAATATTGTTTCATATTCATATTTTTGGTGGAATTCTTGTACTATGCATACAAACCCAAAAAGCACCCAAACTTCTCCCTCAAGCTTCAGCCAGCTCCATTGATCTACTCGGCCTCCAAAAAATCTTAGGAAATCACCAAACGAATCCTCCTTTCTTCATTGAAGTCTTCTCCTTAGATATGAAACCCAAAATAGATGTGGTCCTTGTGATTTCATTGTACTTGGATGTGCCTCTCCTCCTCAATGAGTCCTTATATTTATATGCTATCCATTGGGCTCCAACAAACTATCCATGGGCACACTTTAAACTGATCCAGGGAGCTAACATGCCGCAAACTCACCAACATACAAAATAAATTAATAACTCCAAAAATACTTGACATCTCTTGGTGTTTTAGGTGTCCCTTTTCTCCTCTAAGGATCCCCTACATCCTCCATGTTTCAAATCAATGAAACTCCTTGTGGTTTCACACCCACAAGCTTGGGTGCAAAGCTCACATCTTGAATCCTAAGCCCACAAAGCCACTTGTGGTGCTCCTTCCTCTAAAACCCTAAACCCTAGGGTTCCAAGCTACCAAAATCACCACTCCCTCTTAGCAAGGGAGGTAATCCAAGACTAGGAAGTAGCTCATCTTCATCACTGTCACTATTGGCGACACTAGCCCAACTCTTGGTGCCCATAACTGAAAAAAACCTTGTAGCATGGACTTCACCTCTTTCGAAAGTGTCACTGTCACTAGAAGATTTCTGCTTCTTCTTATTCTCCTGATATGATTTTAGGTATTTCCACAATTCCATCTTGCTAGCTGTAGAATTACCCTTTCTCTCCACTAACCACACACTCTTCTTGGGTTGCACATTCTCCCTTTGAACCTAAAATTCCCTCTAGAACTTGGCTCCCTCTGAACCTATAGAATATGGACCTTCTTCTCTGGAACATGTACCTTCTCCTCTGAAACCTACACTCACTTCTCTCAAACCTGTACACGGTTTTTCTTCTTCTCCTCATGATCTATAATATTTCCTGTCAGCATATATAGACCATGCTCACAAACTCCAATCAAAACACCTGTGGAGCTAGAGCCTCTAGGCCTGAGTCTTGCCTTCTCACCTTGGAATAACACCTCAAACCCCTTCTTCTTGATCATTGATAGAAACATTATGTTATATTTGAGTCCTAGTACAAAAATTACATACTAAACTTGCATCACCTGAACTAACTCCATCCTGAATGACACAACATTTGATCCCTTGATTTATTTCTGGATCTTGTCACCCAACGCCATGTGAAACTTTGAGTCCCAATCAAATATCATCTTGAACCTGTCCCGCAACCCTGTATTATGCTTCGACTCTCCACTATCCACATACCACATAGTCTCATCTAATATGGTACCTTGTGAGAAATGAGAGTTCAAAGGAAATTCCTCATTCTCCAATGCTTCTTCTTTGAACACTTCATCAAGAAATGACCAAACTCACCATAGTTGAAACACTTGATCTTACTCAAGTCCTTCTTCTACTTTCCCTTCATCTTGCTACAAGTGCCACATTATTATCTGAAGCCTTATTGTTTGGATAAAGATCCTCATATCGCAAATCTATCTGAATGAAGTCATCCCACAACCTGTTCCAGTTTGGTAGCTTGTCCTTGGAAACAATCCCCTTGATGAATGAATTCCACTCTAGAGTAAACCCCTTAAAGGCAATCCTTACCATCTCAAAATTTGAAATAGTCTCACTGATGGTGGCATTATCATCTCAATCCTGAGAGAACCTCGTGAAATACAAATTCACCCCTTCACGATGTATCTTCTTGGTGGTGTTCAACTTATCCTACAATACTAATATATGATTCTCATTCTTATTATGGAACAAATTTAGAAGAGATTCACATATCTCATTGGTAGTTTTCTTCTCAAATATAAGAGGTATTAAGGAATCCTTGAATTCATCTAGGATGATCAAATTTTCCTTAATATCCAACTATTCATACACTTCCAGCTCCTTAGGGTATGTTAGCTTCTTGATTTAATTCTCAGCAAAGTCCTACATCCCATTGACTATCAGAACCAACTTGATCCATTACTTTCATGGACTATAGTTGGACAAGCCTTCTAACTTGTCCTCATACCAGATACCAACCTGCAACTTTGACATTGTTGCATGACCTTCAATAATAATGTGACCAACTCCCTCTTAAGCTATACTTTGCTGTGCACAATCTGATTCAGTGGCCCTTCAAAGTAGTTCTGATACCATATTTTTTTCTACGATATTGGAGTCGAGGTTAGAATCTTAGAATCACTGATGCTACCAATCCAAGTATCACAACAAACTACTATGCATAGCAGAACAATATAGAATAGTAAATCTACTAGTGCAAAAATATAAACAAATTTTTACAAAAACACAACTTTGTTATATTAATTAGATTGTTAATAAAACTATCTAGGGATCCCATACCAAGGCTAATGGCTCTCATACATCCACTAGTACAAAAATACAAGAACAAGATACATTTATCATCTAGCTGATGTTACACACCATCAAAACTCCGAGATCATACCCTGAACACAACTGTAGGTTATTTTCTCCTATTCTGTCGCTCTTGCCTCTATCAATGCATCGATTCCTTTAGGACACTGAACATAGATCTAATATTCTCTCTATATGATCATTATTCCATCAACATATTAACACATCAAGACTCTTGTTGAGTTGTTTAAAACTTCGTTTCTGAAAAAATCTCAACTAGCCACTGCTCTTCCTCAGCTCCTTTGGGAATTCGTCCCTCTAATTCTGTCCTGTGCTACTCTGATGAAGATAAAATTCAGGCGATGGATTCCACCTATCACTACAAGATGTCATTCTACAACAATGAACTTGGGTTGATTAAATCTACTTCCTTGACCTCCCTTCTTCATACTTCAAGAATCAATCCCGATCTTACACAAATGTGCCTCTCCTAGCTGTAGAAAATCCACGTAGATTCAAACTGCTACTTGTAGGAAGCTAAAACAATAGACTTGAATCTACTCTACCAATTGCGAAAACCAATTACGATCACGAAATCACAAAGAATACAAGAGAAATAATTTTAATCACACATTAAAAAATGATTTCCTGGGGAAAGCCTCATCTAAAAACCCCGCTAACTGTATATTGCATTAGTCATAAAATATGCAAAGTTTACAATGATTTTCTCAAACTAGAGAAACCTATGCACTATCTCTATCTGTCTCACTGCTTCTTAGGCAATCCTAGGCCAATACTTAACCAATTTTATTCCTACCAGAGTCTCTATTTCCTTGCGCTGTTTCCTTGGGTAATTAGCAAGGGTTAATTAGGGTAATTCCATCCACAAATACATAATTCATCTAAGGACTTCCTCTGATTGCATGCACCACCTGTACAATTTGGATTATTATACAACTGATAGCATATTTCCCTTGAACTCAATCTCAACTGGGCCTTTCTATGATTTGAAATATATGAGTTATTTATGGTTGATTTATTAGTTATTTGATTGATCATTGCATGTGGTTCAAGTTCAAGTTCCACACTTTGACCTCTCACTAGTTCCTCCAACAGTAGGAACTAGTTAAACTGAATTTAACTTAGATAAACTGAGTTAATTAATTAAAACTCAACATAAACTCAACCGGGGCTCCTATTTTGTAGGATCCACTCTACATGACTCAAGTTAGACCCCAAAATTCAATTAACTGAACCAACTAAGACAAACTAACTTACTTAACTTGTACAAGTTGTCATGTGCTATGGAATTACAATTTTATTCTAATTTAATTCAAGGGAAAATTAAATTAGAATATTTCTTGGTGCCATTTTCAACACTCCCTCTCATCAAGAAAGGGATTATTTGATAACTTGATCTTGTCTCTATGGAACACAATTTTTCCTATTGACAATGCCTTCGTCAAGATTTATGCATCCTGTTCCTGTGTAGGAATGTAATCTAGCATCATGATCCGCCTCTGCACACAATATATGAGATGGTGGTACCAGATGTTGATATGATTGGACCTATCATGAAAATATGGATTAACCGAGAGTTTGATGCAACTCTAGATGTTACAGTAAATTACTATAGGATCGATATGTTGACCAAACCATCCAACAATGATATTCCTCATCCATATAACCTCACAACCTGCTTGACTATGAACCATGTACTCTGCTTCTGCTGAATTGAGTGCAACTGATCTCAGCTTCCTGTTGTACCAGGAAACTGCTGCTGACCTAATACTAAAGATTCCACCTGATGTGCTCTTCATGTCGGATGGAATCCCTACCCAATCTGCATCTGTGAAGCCTTGCAACTTCACTCCCTCTGTCCCATGTACCAAAGACCAAACTGAGTGGTGCCTCTGAGGTATCTCAACAATGGTTTTGATGCCTTCCAATAGAGCTTGTTGGCTTAACCATTGCTTGAATAAGATGGTTAACCACATAAAATATGTCTAGTCGTGTTTTCACCAAGTACATGAGGGAACCGACAATATTCCTATAAATGGTAGCTTCTATCACTTCGCCTGAAGTAGCATCTTCCTTCCTCCAATTCCCTACAAGAGGAGTCTCCATGGGTTTGATTCTCTCCATGTGAAACTTCTTCAATATCTTGTTGGTATACTCTCCCTGAGAGAAAAATAGTTCCCCATTTCTTTGCCAAATTTCCAAACCAAGGAAATAATGCTAGAGCCCCATGTATTTCATCTAGAATTCTCTTGCAAAATATTCTTTACAAAACTTTATCAAATTCTCATCACCTTTTAGAATTAAATCACCGACATATAATACTATAATCAATAATTTACCTTCAACCACAATATGGTAAAGGTTCACATTTGTTTCACTTTTGGTGAAGCCCAACCGAGTGAAATAGCCATCGATCCTGGTGTACTAAGCACAGGGTGCTTGTTTCAGTGCACACAACACTCAATTGAGTCTGCACACATGCAACTCTCTGTCGAAGGTCTCAAATACTTCCGAATTCTATATGTACACCTCTTCCTCAATCACTATGTTGAGGAAAGTTGTATTTGCATCCATATGATGTATTTTCCATCCCATCAGCAATGCCAATGCTAGAATAGATCTCATTGAAGAGTGCCTTATTACTGGAGCAAAGGTCTCCTTGTAGTCTATTCCCTTCACCTGAGAAAACCCTTTGGCCACAAATATGGTCTTGTGTTTCTCGGCACTCCCATATGCTACTTGCGTCACCTTGTATATCCACCTGTATCCTTCAACTGACTTGTCCTCCAGTATTTGGACAAATTGCCATGCATTTTTTCTAATAATGGAGTCACATTCCTCTACCATGGAATCAACCCATACTGGTTTCTACACTACTTCCTCAAATAAGGATGGTTCAGTCTCTACACTCTCACTCATAAGAGCCATGAAGCCAGTGTACCGATCTGGGGACCTTCTCAACCTGTATTGTGATGTGGGTGCTCCCACATTCTCTCTAGCATCATGCATCGAATTGTCATCCTCTCTGCTACGATTCCTTCCATCTATGGATGTCTATGCATGAGTGGGTTCTTCCACTCTATTCTCCTCTTCTTGTGACTTCTCCACATATTGAGTTTCTTATTTTGGAGCTAAAATATCCTCATATGCATGCAACTCAAGCTCCCTCTCAAGTTAAATTCACATGGCCTTCCATTCATCGAATCTCACATCTCTACGAACCACTATCATCCTGTGAGATGGTAGGTACACCCGATATTTGTGATGTGTATCAATGTACCCCAAAAATATGCCCAACTCAACTTTTGGTTCTAGCTTTACCCTTGCATTATTGGAAACATGATAGTAAATTGATGAACCAAATATTCTAAAGTGCACCAAATAGGGTTTCTTACTTGAAAAATATTCCTTTGGTGTACTCATCTTGAGAATCTAATGAGGATTTTTGTTTTGCACATATAATGCTATGTTGTATGCTTCCACCCGTAGATGCAATGATAGGCCTTGATCATGTAACATCACCCGTGCAACTCCAAAAATTCTTATGTTATTTCTTTCTATAACCTCATTATATTGTGGGTTATTGGGCACTATTAAATATCGCTGAATCCCTTCTGATGCACAAAATTTCTTGAATTCATTCACCACATATTCTCCACTGTTGTCGCTCCTGAGAACCTTAACTTTCCTTCTTTTTTTTTCCTTTATAAACAAGTGCTTTGAACTCACAAAATCTTGAGGACGTTTGGTATTTCTTCTGCATGAATAATATCTAACACTTGCATGAAATATAATCTAAAAAAATCACATAATACCTGTGCTTGGCCATGGAGGCTGTCGAGAATGATCCATACACATCTGAGTGAACTCTTTCAAGGATCACTTGCGCTCGACTGTCCTTATCATGAAAGGTGGATTTGGTGTACTTCCCCAATGTACACCCTTTGCATGTATCACACTGCTCAAGGGCACCCTTGGGTAGTCGAGTAGAAATATGCTGCATGATATTCAAAGCTCTATAGTGTAGATGGTCTAATTTTTTATTCCATAACTTATCGATGTCTTAAATATGTACCTTCTCTGCCTTCGTGCTCAAAGAAGCACAATCTTTTACATCTAATTTGTAGAGGTTATCTACCCAAACCCTGATATTCTTCAATTTTCCCGCGGCTATGTGATGAAGTAACACCTTTCCTTTGCTAAAAATCACATCCTAGCCATGGTCTTCCAAGATAGCAACTGAAACTAAATTGTTCTTCAAACCCAAAACATACATGACATATTTCAATGTGAGAGGAGAACCAGAATCCCTGTGAAAAGTAACAGTACCAATTTCGATCACATTATACCTTCCATCGTCTTCCATCTCGATGTGCATCTAGAGGTCTTTCTCCTCCAGGTCGCTGAAAAACTTTTTGTTGCAGATCATATGGAATGAGGCTTCACTATCCATGTACCACAAAATATCCATCACTGATAACACCATGCATGCAATGAGGGTAAAATCCAACTCGAATTGTGAAGCAAGTGCTTCACCTGCCACTTCTCCGGAGGGCTTCTTTATGAAATTCTTATGTAAACACTTCATGGCATAGTGTCCTAGCTCGTGACACTGAAAAAATTTGATCTTCGACAATTCCTTCTTTTTTCCTGCTTAACCAGAATATGATTTGGAATGGGATGAATTCCATTTTTCTTTCTTTGCATTTCCATCAAAGGTACAATTATCCTAATCATCCTGCTTGGATGAGGATCCATCTCTAGTGTTCCATATAATCTCTTTTTGCACCAAGTCAGACCAAAAATTCTCCCACTCTGGTAGTTTCTCCCTCCCATTTACTGAATGCTAGTAGCTGTGCCAGTTCTTGGGAAGGACAAAAGTTCTAGGCTCACCATATCATCTTCAAAAACTGTAACACCAACACTTCCAATATCATCTCGACATTGGGTGAACTTGGCCAAGTACTTTGGTATTATGTCGCCCTTCTCCATCTTGATTTTCCTGAGCTTGTCCTTTAGTTCCAGCTTCATGTGGTAATTTATATTCTAAAAAAAATCTGTTAAGACCTTCCACATTTCTTAAGGATTTTCCTTTCCATGGAGGTTCAAGACTATATGATCTCGAACTCCTTCAAGTAGAATCCTTCTGGATTTTTCTATGCACTTCTTCCACTCTGCTAGATCTTGTGCATCAGTTGGATCTAGTTTCAAGATGTCCTTGTCAATGAACGCCTTCAATTTTTTGTCCTCTAAGATTTCTTCTGTCTGGTCTCTCCAGAAAATGTAATTCGAGCTACCCTTAAGGGCATACTTGAGCCTCATGTTCATTTTTGAAACTAGAGTCAAATTCAACTTTGGATAATTCAGATGATTAAGATAATAATTTAATTAGATTCATATTTTTGACAGGATCACAATCAACCTATAGATCGCCCCAATCGGTTAAGAATAAGTTAACTTATGAATTAATTTAATATTTTAATGAGTTTGTTAACTGCATGTTGATTCAGTGAAAGCCAAAAGTGGTCCCTCACAAAGTTATAAATAAAAGTGACCTAAAGCTCATTTGCAAACTTGCTCAAGTGATTTATGCTTTGCACCTGTCAGTTTATTTTGTCTATGTTTATGTTTTGGATTGCAAAAGTACGTTAGAAGGAGCTCGCGCAGTGGCAGGTAGTGGATCAGGATCAGGATCTGAGACACATTTAAGATTTGGATCTATTGGGCGAAAGCCGCGGGCAGTAAAGGCCTAGGTAGCGGCCCAGGTCACTAGAGCTATGAGAAAGGTTTGTTATTCTTGCGGCCAAGGTGCCAAAGCTACTGGTACGATGGCTTTAGGGCACGACCAGGGTTCTAAGGTATTCCAAACCTCAGCCGCAGGCACAGAACATTGTGGTAGCAATACAAAGTTCTTCAGCCGTGGGTTGATCAAGCTAAGGCCGCAACCAAGAGAGTTTCTAAGAAAATTAGATTTGGTTCATCTTCAATTGATTGCGCAGTGCCTTCAAATATCAATCGTTCAATCATAGTTGAATCAGAGTAGTCAATAAAAGTATCCTAGATTCAGATCTAGGAAATTTGAGATGAGATAACTTGGTGATCTATCAGATACAAGTTTTGGTATTATAGATTTGTTGGTTTGCAAATCAGATATATTTTTTTCTACTGCAGATTTATCTTTAGTCGTCATTCAATATCAACCATGTTCATCAATTTTCTACAACTAGTGTCAGTGCTTTTCAGTTCTTAGATTCAATTTCCTTCATGCAGAAGTATGGGTATGGTTTTTGGTGCTTGTATGCTATTTGTTTTCTGCATCGTAAAGATATGTACTCATGGATCATTTTACTCTTGTTGTTGAACCATTCAATGAAGATCTAAGAAGAATAATTTCCAAGGGTTTTCACCATAGTGGGCTTTTCCCTGGTCTTAGACCAATCTTGGTGTCTCTATGTGTTCATACTTCTCTTCCTTTGATCTTTTACTTTTCGTTGTTTAGATGATGATGATGATGATGGTGTTGTTCATTCTACATAGTTTCATTTTCAGATGGTTAATTATATATATATATATATATATATATGTAAAATGGAAAAATTATTTGGGGTGAATGCAATATGGTAATGATGAAATGTAACTATCAAAGTAAAGAACAATGCTACTTTATGAAAAATTAACGTGGTATCAGAGCTGGTTGAAGAAAATCCATGAGGATCACCCCAAGGAGGCACTTCTATGGAAGAAAGCAGAGGATGGTAGAGACCTAAAATAATTATAGGGTATGAAGAAAACTATGGACAGTTAGTGGATAAAGGGTTTGGGAGAAACCCTGTGTTATGGTAAAGTATTGAGATTTGGCATAAGGAACCCTCTCATGGCATATGAGATTCTTGGATCGATTTTCCAGTTGACCTGGTTATTGATAAGGTTGTTGATTGAAGGCAACAGTGCTTTATGATCTATGGATGACTATTGAAGGTTGGTTCAAGAGGGAGAGGATAATCTCTTATTAAAGATAAGTATTCCTTGAATTATAACCCTTACTCTTGTTTATGATTATAGATATGATTTCTATGATCTCTAGTCATTACTTCCTGCATGTATCTTTGAGCACCTGGATATATCTAACCTCCATGATGATTTGTGCTGATTGGATCCCACTTGAGGATATTTGGAATTGCAAGAAAGAAAAATAGATCAGGAAATGAAGGAAAGTTGGTTAGATTTGGAAATGCAGCCAGATTTGGAAAAGGAAAGATGGCTAGATATGGAAAAGGTAAAGAGTCACTTGCGCACTACAAGCTTCCTATGGGAACGTGCACAGGTAGTATCGTAAGGCATGCATGGTATATTGTTTTTAATGTTATGATTTAGCTACAACATTTTATGGCTAGGTAAGCCCTTCCGTATATTGAGAATTTATACTTCTCGGATAGCTCATGCATACATAAGAGTGATTGAGATTTATGTTAATGAAATAGTGCATCTGGTAATGAATGTTGTGATCATGATGATAATAATAATATGTTTGAATATGTGATGTGATTGTGGATCTGAGATATAGTGGCACAAATTGATGATTTTCTAACACCCATTGTTTTGATCCTGATTCTGACTTTAGTGGATGGTTCTCTTAACTCTTGATATGCATAAGATCTGATGGGTCTATTATAGAAGTTACCTCATTTATGTAATATTGATAATGCATGTGATGTGCATGATGTAAGCTCGTGGAAAAGAGTGTTTGCACCTTGTTGGTTTGTCGATTAACCTAACTTTATCTCATTGGTTATGATATACATGACACTGTAAACTATGCATGTTATTCGAAAATGTGATGTTAAAGGCATGCCTATGATATTAATGTTTTAGATCTGTGACTATCTGCAGTTATAGCATGTGATGAAATTAAAGGCTTTAACTTGGTATTGAGATCATAAGATTGTGTTGTCATATCATCCTGTTGTCCAGATCTTTCTAGTCTAGCCTTTGTTGAAAGATTAATTACATGATATTGATGATCATGATATATATGTGTTTATGGTCTAATAGATCTGCTTTTGCATGACCCATGTAGAGACAGGTTGGTGACCTAAATGAATTGGATTCTCATTTAGAGGGAGAATCTCTCTCCTAATAGACTCTTACCCATTTTTTCAGTTTATGATCTATTGAAATATGATTTAAGTATCTGAGATTGTTGATCTACAATAGAGGTCTGAGCCTCATTCGCGCAAGGAAAGGCTCATAGATGTGACTATTCCTGAGAGACACATAATTGAATTTTTAAATAATGAATTTGGTCTATACTCATAATCCATGGTTCTCTGATTTTTCTTATGGTTGTGAACTGATTTATTGTATTGTGGGAATTGCCATGAAATCAGATGGTCGCTTGGGAAATGTCATTTTTGCAAATGTATTGCAGATGGCAGTAAGACCTGTTGGCTGGGAAAGTTCGTATGTTTGAACCGAACTTGTGTTTGCTGGTGATCAGGACATTCATATGGATATGCCATTATTTTTTAGGACTATGCATCATGTTTTGGTGGACCGATATTGATAAACTATGTTTAGGACTCTTGGCATAATGCCTAATGATTGAGACATGTCTAGATTTATAGACCTTTCCATGATTGCACATTCGGATTTGATATGATTTGATCTGGTGATAGTTGATTTTCCCAAATGATTATGTTATGTGAACATAGTGAACTTCAATGTCGTATGTGAGTATACATACGTATGGTTTTGTATTGGCATTCTTGTTCCTAGCACACTTGTTTTTGTGACTTAGTATGAACATGCATGACTTAACCATGATGTGAATGCACCTACATATAATGACAAAAATGGCATGTAATAACATGTTAAATGAAAAACATGTAATGGTATGATTGACCTGTTGACTTGACAATGTATGTAGTCAAGACTTGATATGTGTGCTACCTGAATCTGGTTGAAAGAATTGATAACTATGAAATCGATGTATTTGATAATTGTTTGACTGACTTCTAAGCTTGGATGAGCTTACTGTTTTAACACAACATTGATTTGTGTATGGCTAGTTATGTTTTCCTGGGAAGGCTTTATGTTCGTAGAGAGTGTTGCGTGATGCAAACTCCTTGATTCATATTTGTCTATATTTTACTGATATATGGTGAAGTCGGGATAATGAGTTCCAAGGTATGGCCTTGATGTTGATTATGGTTTTGATTATGCATCCTTGATAAGTGATACACCTATGAAAATCTAAGTAAGAGGGAGATTTTTTTTTTAATATCGTAATGATGTGACATGGCGTGCTGAATTGATCTTGGAATTTGGGAAAGAAATTCTATAGTACAATATTGGTGAAATGTATTTGTGTAATGTAAATCCTTGGACACTCTGATTTAAAGTTCAAATTTTGATTGAACATGATATGGCGTCTGTTATTTGATTGAAGAATTAATGTTCCATTTTGAACATCCATCAGTATGTTATGTGTATAAAACATTATTGAATACATGATTGAGTTGCTTCATTCAGAATTTCCACCAAACATATTTTATTTGGTTGAGATATTTCTCCCACGATATGTAGGTGCATGGATGCACTGATGATGTTTGTGATCAATATTGAGGAGCACATTTGGATGCTACCCTAGTATGATATATACCATGATATGTTGGATGAGAGGTCCATAGCACGACCAAGGTCGGATACAATGCTGCTAGCATGGCTAGATGTGTGACATGATGTAGAAGCTCCTTTAGATAGTTGATCGAGTATTATCCGGATTAGACATGGATACACTATGAAGACATAGAATCCCAAATACGTATAGTTGGGGTCGTTATCTCTCCATTTATTGAGGTAGTGTAGCTATTCGAGACAAGCTGAGGCTTGTGATTGATACCTCCACGAGAGGGAGGATGATTATAGTATCCATGCGTGTTTAACACCTCCATGAAAGGGATGATGATTATGGTATCTTGCTATGATTGGTATCTTTCTGTGATTTATATGATTATGTATGTTCTAACATAATTTTTGATTTGATTTTTTATAGGAACATGAATAAGGAGATACCATATGAGAGCAGGGCTGATCGAGAACACTAAGTGCTCTTCCTACCCTGCTTGAGCTCTTAGGCTGTGGAATTGAGGAGAATGAATCTTGGGGTTGAGAGAAATTTGGAAAATAGGGAAAAATTCCCTATCTGTCACTTGTGGGTATGTGTGTGATCCTTTTCCATTTTGAAAAGTCAAGTATCTTGTCCACCGTTGGGTTTGTTGGGATTGGACCTCCCCATTTGGCCAATGGGTTGAGGAGGCTTGGGGGTGTGTGATCCTTACTTCTTGGTAAGTTAGGTATATCATCCAAGCTAGATTATGATGCAGGCGCTCTACCACATGAATATTCAGGTTCATCGATGGGAATATCAGTAGGCAATAGGATGGGTTGGGATGACCCTATGTGATTCCGGGTTGAGAGTGAGCTCCCCGATGTGACACTAGGGTCGAGATGATCTCCCGTGTGTGGATGGGTATCCTATTTTCTAGATATGGGGTTGTAGAGGTATACATTAGGGGAATTTTGAGGTATAAAATGGGCCTCCTAAGGAAATTATAAAATAACAGTGGAAATAATAAAATAAAATTTGATTACATCATCAAATTTTAGAGGGAAAAAGGAAAAAAAATACTTTTTCAACTTGTATTTTCAACTTATATCCCAAAGTTTTTATTCACATTTCGAGCAAGAGTACTCGTTGGATGAAAAATTTAATTCCTAATCCAAGGAGTACCCATGTTACATACTTTCGATGGACCCTGCTACATGAAAAATGATAAATACATGAAAAACGTGATTGCAATCACTTTTTTAATGTATTTCTCATTTTTCATGTAGAAGGGTCCTTCAAAAGTATGCAACATGGGTACTCCTTGGATGAGGAATTAAATTTTGCATCCAACGATTACTCCCACTTGCATTTTGAGTAAACAATTTGGGTGATAATTTGAAAATACGAGTTGAAAAAGTAGTTTTATTATTTTATTATTTTTTAATATTTTTACCCTTTTACTAAAAAAATGGTGAGTCATCCCCCATGGTTTACATCATCATCTTGAATCCTATTGGCTCTTATAAATTTTATTTTGGTTGTACATTTTTCTTAGGAGGCCCATTTTAGACCTCAAAATTCCCCTAATGGCCCCCCCATGAGATTTCGGGAGATGCACTCCCCGAGATGTGCTCCCTATTGATATGCTCTTCGTTGATGATATTATGGGTAGTATCATAATGGTAAAGACTCAAAAATGAAATCCTAATCAATGAATAGAGGGTGGTAGCCCAAGCTCCCTTTCAGTGAGAGATTCTTCTTCTAGATCTGATAATGTTCAACATACAAGCAGAAAAAATCAAAAGATAAACAAAAATAAGCATGAAGAGTACATTGATGATTTATAATAAGAAAGTTTCACAACATGACAAATACATGACAAAGATGTTTAGTGAAGACATGATGATGCATGAATGTCAGAATGGCATATTGATCGATGAACATATTTCAGCAGATTGTGTTGAGCCGTGATGACTTCATGATACATAGAACTACAAGTAGAGATTGAAAAGTGGAATTATTCCTAGTTGAGAGGGAGTGTTAATTTTTGCAACTAGAGTCAAATTCCCTTGTGGACAACTCGTATTATTAAGATAATAATTTATTTATATTCCTCTTTTCGAGAGGATCAAAATCGATCTATAGATCGCCCCAATCGGTTAAGAAGAAGTTAAGTTATGAATTAATTTAATATTTTAATGAGTTGTTTAACTGCATGTTTATTTGGTCAAAGACCCAAGCGGTCCCTCATAAAGTTATAAATAGAAGCGACCTCAAGCTCATTTGCACACTTACTTAAGAAATTTATGCTTTGCGCCCATAAGTTTATTTCATCTATGTTTATGTTTTGGCTCGCACAGGTACGTCAGAAGGAGCTTGCGTAGTGGCACGTAGTGGATCGAGATCAGGGTCTGAGACAAATTTAAGATCTAGATCTATTGGGCCAAAGCCACAATCAGGAATGGCCTAGGTAGTGGCCTAGGTCAACAGAGCCGCGAGAAGGGTGTGTTGTGCCCGCGACCAAGGTTCCAAAGACACTGGTAGGATTTATTCAGGGCACGACCAGAGTTCTAAGGTATTCCGGCCCTCGGCCGTGGGCATAGAGAATTGGGGTAATGACTCAAAGTCCTTTAGCTGCGGGCACAGAGTGCTATGGTAACGTCTCAAAGTCCTTTGGCAGGTAAAATTTTGAGTGAGTTAAAAATTGTGGAAAAGAGAGTTTCTAAGAAAATTAGATTTGGTTCATCTTCGGTTGATTGTGAAGTGCCTTGAAGTCAATCGTTGATCTAGTGTGTCGAAATGGAGTCAATAACGCTCTCTTGGATTCATATCTAGGAAATTTGAGATGATATCACTTGGTGATCTATCGTATCCAAGTTTTGGTATCACTACTACATTTGGCGGAAATTTCGACACTTGGTTCCGACGCTTTTGACCAAATGTCGGAAATTTCCCCAAATTTTTTCCATCCCGCCCGAACCCGTCGCTATACCGACGTTTATAGAAAAGTGTCGCAATACCGACACTTAGAAAAGTGTCACAATTGCGACGTTTGGAGGAAGACGTCGCAATTGCGACACTATGGCCCAAAGCGTCGCTATTGAGACGACTCCAATCGTCGCAAGTGTGACACAATGTCTAGGTGTCGCCATTGCGACGTTTAGGTACCCGTCGCAATAGCGACGCTTTTTCCGCCGTCGGTATAACGACACTTATATGCGCGCCACATAAAAATACGAAACTTATATGCGCGCTACATAAAAATTCGAAACTTATATGCGTGCTACATAAAAATGATTTTATTGTTTCGTATGCGTCGCAATAGCTACATTAACGTCTGATATGACGCGCGCATTCGCCCTTCGCTCTTGCAGAACAACATTCGCCCTCAGCTCTTGCAGAACAAAATTTTCCCTCAGCATTCACGCTCAGCTCTTGCAGAACAGAATTTGCCCTCAGCGTTCACCCTCAGCTCTTGCAAAATGGTAAGTTCTTACTGCAAGCCCTTCCTCCTATAGTAGGGTTGACTCTATTTGGGTTTTTTTGGTCAATTCCATTAGATTGTGTTAGGCTGTAGGGTTCTCTCTAGATGTCAAGAATCAAGATTCAATACCCTCTATTATCTTCATCACTCAATACAAGATTTAAATTTTTCCCAAAGAAACGCTTATTAATTTGGCAGCCATTATTTCTCCCTGCTTTAAAAACCCTACATTTAAATGAAAACAAGCATTGCATTTCAACTACAAAAATATATTAGTGTTCAAATGTACATGTGTTCTACATTAACGTCTGATATGACACGTGCGTGCGCATTCGCCCCCACTCTTGCGTGCACAAAGATTCGCCCTCAACATTTTCCCCTCGCCTCTGCATCAAAGATTCGCCTCGCATTCGCCTCCGAGCTCGGTGTATCAACATTCGCTCGCATGCCTCTTAGTTTTAACAACATTCGCCTGATTCGCTCTCGCCTCTTTCGGGGACAAGATTCACCCCGTATTCGCTTCACTTTTGCGTATCAACATTTTCCTCGCATTGCCTCGCCGTTCGCTCTCGCCTCTTGGTGCAGAACATTCGCCTCCCGCCTCTTGCAAAATGGTAAGTTCTTACTGCAGGCCCTCCCTCCTATAGTAGGGTTGACTCTATTTGGGTTTTTTTGGTCAATTCCATTGGATTGTGTTAGGCTGTAGGGTTCTCTCTAGATGTCAAGAATCAAGATTCAATACCCTCTATTATCTTCATCACCCAATACAAGATTTAAATTTATCCCAAAGAAACGCTTATTAATTTGGCAGCCATTATTTCTCCTTGCTTTAAAAACCCTTTGTTTCTTGAGATGAAAAAAAAACCAAAGAAATTGTGAAGATCCTTTCAAGAAATAAATGACCATTTCTCAATCATATCTCAACTATTTTTTATTTTATTCAGTGGTTGCTTGCTTTGAGAGAAATTTGACACTTTTATAAGGAATATAACATAAAAACACAAAATGGGAAGGAATTGATGAGGTAGATGACCTTTAGTTGTTGTCAATTAAGAATTGATAATACACGATGCATGTTCTGTACTACAAACTAGATTCCTTCCGGAGTTAGGACACAGAGTATTGAATCAAAGTTGTAGTTTCTAACTTCTTGTATTGGTTCATCAATCTTGAAATTCAGACATTGCATGTCTTCATTGCTTCATGTTTGAATAATTTGCATCATATCGTACAATAGGAAATTAGGAATTATGATTATTATTACTTTATGGATCTGTTAAGTTACTTTTAAGTTTGCATGGTTTTGTGTGAAATTATTCTAGTGTGCCCCTAGGCCCAGGTGAAGGAATGCCAAGGACTGAGAACCCTAGTTTTTAAATGGTATTGTTTCTTATACCCAAAAACCCCTCAACATCATTTCTTATTAGTTCTTAACAATAGTGTTGTAAACAATTTGAGAATTGATATAGAAAAATCTCGCACTTCTCAAGATAAAGTCCTAAAGCTAAAGTGTGATACCATGTGTAATTCAATAGCCCCATTGTCACCTCACCAACCTTTTTTCACTTCGGGCTAGCTCTCCTCCAACTCAAGGGGGGTTCTCCCTAGTAGATGTTAGGGATCTAATGGCCCAACCAAACCAAGTCAAGAGCCCCTAACTCTCTATGTTTACTACTATCAATCAAAATATTGAACAATAGGGTCAGACATGCATCCTGAAGATAAAATTGCCAGGGTATTTTTAGGTAATTTCAAAGGGAAAGTCCCCAAACACATATAATCAAGGAATTATAACGTGATTTCAAACATTAAATATCAACAAAATCGTTTAAAGGATATTGAAAGGAAAAAGATGATGGAAGATAGAAAGTGCCTTACTTAAATGCTCTAAGTATTTTTCAATAGTTGCTCCAAAAGCTTCACTTCAAGGCCCTTCAAGATCGTCTCCAACAATGCTATACCATCAGCTTCAACAATGTTGCTCCAAAAATATCCTCAAGGTCTTCACAAAAAGTTTACTAGAAGTTGCTCCAACAATATATTCAATAAGGTCTTCATTGTCAACTCGTCTCTTGTTTGGGTGCCTTAATGTGCAATGACATGTTTCCAGGACTGAATTCAATGCAAGGAATATTTGAAACTCTAACTCTGTCTTCCAGTGTCTTATTAGAAATTATTTCAGTTTTCATTTTGTGTTTTCAAGTTAGATATTGTTTCCAAGTTTTTACATTTATAATTTTATTGCAATGTGGCAGACTGATCAGATCAGTGCAGGAACAACCCCGAGACGGGATGATCGCGGAAAGAGGCCAGCGAAAGAACATGTAAAGTGCCAGCATTGCTCTATCTTCAGGTATTTTAGTTATTTACATAATTGAAATAATATTAATTTTGTTCAAATATGTAGACACCTAGCCATGGTACGCCCGATGACTCCCTCTATGAGGAAGAGCTTTCTTCATCCCTATCTCCAGCGCTCTTGTTGCGAAAAAAGGCACGAAATGCAAGGTCAGAATTTGATACTTTGATAGACGCACCTCAAACACCTGAAACAAAAGAGAGGATAAAACAACTTATGACCCAGCTAGAAACATATCAGGTAATAATAAAAATTCAAAAGGATATTTTTTTTGTTCTGCATGAGATGAATTGTGATAGTTTGATTTTTAATTTTTACATTGACTAAACTAACAAAAAGTTTTTTTGTATGTAGCGTTTTCTGGCACTTGCTGAATCCGGTGTTGGTGGTAGTGGGACACAAGGGCAAGAGATTTCCCAAAAACCCTCTCGTACACCTTCTACTCCTTTAGGTGCCAGCCAAGAAACACACCCTGCCCAAGCAGACACCCAGCCAACCGTTGAACGTGTTGGCAATGATGAGGCTGATATGGCCAACTACATTATTGCGTTTCCTGGAGCTACATGTGTCAGCTCCATAGGGACCATTAATGGAACGTTGTTGGTGAACGATGAAGGTGTCCCTATAAATCACGTACAACTCCCAGGTAAATTTTAATATTTTAACTATTTCATGTACTTTATCTAAAACATATTTATCATGATTTTTATTTTTAAATTAATGATAATATCTTTTTTTTTTTTTGGTTTTATTCTGTGTAGGAAAAAATGAGTTCTACAGGATTCTGGAGAGCCATGCGTTGGTAATTTTTGGCCCAACCATACGTACAGGGTGGAATTCCCAGAATTCCAACCTAAAAAAAGAACTTCTAGATTATCTAGAAGCCCTTTTTGGGGTCGGCACATTTGACAGAAAAGCGGTGGCTCAGGTAGCCGGCAAACATTTGAAATATACCAGGGACACCTATAGGACGCAATTGCAATTTAACCCTAGATATGAGCGTCCTCTCGCAGTTTCAGAGAGTGAGTGGAGAGCACTCATCCATGACGGAAAAGAGAAAAGGGCAAAGAAAGAAGTAAAAATGCCAACTGGACCCGCAAGGTAAATTACAACTTTAATTCAATAGCTTTAATTTTCTTTATGTCTAAAATAAAAGTGTGCTACGTCATATCTGACTTCAATCTTTTGATGCTAGGTTGCTTGACACCTCAAAGGAAACCAAAGCTAGGATTGAAAAAAAGGGCCATTACAAGCTAGGCCAGGGTGGCTACTTGAAATTAGCCGCAAGAATTGTAATTAAGTAGCTAAACATCTTATAATTAATTGTATCGCCTTCCAACGTTTTTGTAATCCTATCAAATATGATTAAAAATACACAATCATATGTAATGAAGGGTGATGACTTCGGAATAGAAACTACAGAGGAAGATAAAAATATCGCTTTCCATTTCGGCTATCAAGCCATAGTTGAATGTCGCAGAAGCTTGGGGCAGGTCCCAAGATCCAGAATGCCTGATAAGGTAAAACATTAACCTTTCAATATGTTTGTTTTCGTCCATAAATTTAATGTCTAACAACTTTGTTTAAATTAGGGGAGTAGCACTACCGACAAGGCAAATAACCCAGTTTTAGAGCCAGATGTAGATGATCCTCACGTGCAACCTGATCATTGTAGTGGGGACCAGGCCGACAATGCTACTATCAGTGAGGGCCGTGACGGTAATTAATTTCCACTTATAAATTTTTCTAATTATACCTTGATGGTTGTCCTTATAACGTTTTTTTTTTAAATGACAGAGAATGTTTCCCTTGAGAATCTTACCACCAGAGAGGAAGACAGGGCAACAGTCCCAACGGCGACAACTAGTGCACCAGGTAAATAATCTCATTGCAATTTTTTTTATTAATATTACCGAACTAGTTCAATGATATTTAAAAACTGACAATTAAAATTTAATATTATCTGTTTTTGTAGGCGATGCCCCGTCACTGGATGAGACAAGACATCGTGACTACGCAACTAGGTCAGCGGCGACAACTGGTGCACCAGGTAAATAATCTCATTGCAATTTTTTTTATTAATATTACCGAACTAGTTCAATGATATTTAAAAACCGACAATTAAAATTTAATATTATCTATTTTTGTAGGCGATGCCCCGTCACTGGATGAGACCAGACATTGTGACTACACAACTAGGTCAGTGGTGACAACTGGTGCACCAGGTAAATAATCTCATTGCAATTTTTATTATTATTATTACCGAACTAGTTCAATGATATTTAAAAACTGACAATTAAAATTTAATATTATCTATTTTTGTAGGCGATGCCCCATCACTGGATGAGACCATACATCGTGACTACGCAACTAGGTCATGAGTGTGCCTAAAGTGCAGAAATACAGAGTGCAGCACGATGATATTGATGATGTAATTAGGAGCTTTAAAAATAGGAAGAAGAAAAAGAAAATTTGACAATGTAAAATATTGTATTATTATAAGACAAACGTTACCATACTTGGAACGTTTTTTGCGTTATATAAAAACTCATTTATCATACTATTTTTATGTCAAGCATTAATTGCAATGTTTCCTTGCATACTTTTTGTTGAATTGTTTTTTTATTAGTTATTGAATATTTTTTTTTATGCTCATGAAAGTAAAAAATGAAATATAGACTGGGTATTGGGGAATTGAGAGTGATGTGAGGGGGGGGATGGGCCATAAGAGCTTCCACCTTCACGTGGTTGGCCCTGTTTAGTAGAGAATAATTTATTGGAGCGATTTAATCTTGGAGCAAACCTCCCTCGATCCAGCGTAGCAACAAAAAAGTCACCGTTGACTTAGTTGCTACTCTTTCAGATCGTGGGAGGCTTGTTCCAAGTTCATGCGACTCCAATAAATTTTTCTTGAAACGAAGAGGAGCTTATTCAGGTATGTTTTGACATTTTCAACATATGTTCTAACATTATCATAAGAATGCATCTTAGAATAAAAAATACTACATCAATTACTTGTATTTATTGTATAGATAATGATGGATTTTGATTGACTTGGAAGTGCAGGTACAAATCCTCTTGCATCATGAGCAATACAACTTTTCAACCAGGGTCATGTCCAGGATATTTTTGCTTGTGCACTTGACCAGGTTTGTAATGTCACATTTTGTAAGTTCCTTTACAGTTCATAATTCAATATTAAGCTTGTTCATGATTATTATCTAGGTTTTTTGTATGTGTTTTTTCATCTATTTGAATGTAAGCAACTCTGCATGTTTCCTGTTGTTCACTATGATTTCTCCCATTACCACTCCCAGGATGAATCCGACTTTATTGTTACATAGGTTACTTTATTGTTACTATGATTTCTCCATTTACAATTTCATAGGTTACATCATGTAAAGTTGTCAATCTCAGGTTGGTGATGAGCTTTAGTTCTCCAAATTTGGGGCTTTTCTGATATTTTCTCCCTCATGTCATTCCTGCATCACCTCGTTGTTTGAGCATGTCAATTGTCTACCACTTGTACCAATTGGCACATGTCAATCTCTTAGTGGTGCCACATTTCACCTATTTTCAGTGAGAGTTTAGGGTTTCTCTAACATAGCTTCAGAAATCCGATTCAGTGCCCGCTTGAATATCGTCACATAATACTCATGGTTTGGATTGATGAGCATGTTCTGAATGGTTGTTTGATTCATAAGAACCACCCATATAGTCATCTTGAGATATTTCAGAAGGTTTCTCGGGTTTCCCTTTTCACCGTTTCTAGTGGGTGGGATGGTGTGGGGTGATCCATCAATACTGGTGCTCTTGTAGTAGGGAATTTGTTTTTGGGGATATAAAGGAGCATTTGATGTAGATATCCCATTGGATGCATTCATAGATGGGCATGAGATGTCAAGAATTTAAATTAAAAATATGCAACCTCTAGCATGGCAACCTGAAGGCCGCGAGAGACACTGGTTAAAGATTTTTTTGTGTTGGCCTTAATATAGTCGTGATTTCTTTCTATTATCTTAATGCAAATATATAGTCCGGTCTCATTAAAATGAGGATTGTGGTTGTATTTCTCTTTGGTTGTTTCTCTCTTAATGCTCAAGAAGTTGCCAAAAGTTGCGATAGTTGTTTAGTTTGCCTGTTACAACTTAAAAGTGGTTTTTAGCAATGGGAGTCATGTTTTTTAAGGTTCATACTAATATGAAGATCTTGTAATTATATATTCAGGATAAGAGAAGATGGCCTCTGCTTTGGGCAGTATGACAACAATTTCCACATCTACCTCATTGGGTAACAATGGAAAGGGGAAGAAGTTGGGTGTAATGTTTGATAATTATGGCAGACAATTGTCTTCTCTTTCAATTTTTTCACCCATTTCCTTTAATCGCTCAAGCAGAAGAGGGGCTCTGAGATTACGCGACAGAGAGAAGGTAGTTAATACAAGAGCTATGGAAAAGGAGTTGTACTTCAACAAGGATGGCTCAGTGACAAAAAAATTGCAGGTCAGAGAAAAAATTATGTTTAAAGGAAGGTCACCTGCACGTGAAACTTCACTGCGGTGGATATTTCCTTGTCCACTTATATTCTATTTTAATGTGTTATTTTAATTTTTCATGGAGGGTTGTTTTGGCATATGGTCTGGCATTCAATTGCACACTTACTGAAAGCATTTTCAATTTGTCTTGCAGGCGGTGTGAACAAACTTGCTGATCTTGTTGGAGTCACCCTTGGGGCGAGGGGAAAAATGTTGTCTTGGAGAGCAAGCATGGTTCTCCAAAAATAGTTAATGATGGTGTGACAGTAGCTAAGGAGGTAATTTGTAGATGTGTGCTCTGGTTTTCTTTTTAACGTTGTATTAGTTCCCCCTCTTAAATGTATTAGATTTGGTAGGCATAATTTGAAAACTCAAAGGTGAAAGGAAACATATTTTTTACCCAGTGGTCTACTTGGCCTATGGACTAGCCACATTAGAGTAATGCATAAAGCTTTTCACAACAATAAAAGGAAAGGGTTATGGCTGAGTCAAATTTTATTGTTATTGACAGTGTAATGAAATGTATCTCAATGCCATGGTTTTGGCCTTTTTATTGGTTGAATTAGAGGACCCAGTTGAAAATATTGGGGCCAAGTTGGTAAGGCAAGCTGCGGCAAAGACAAATGATTTAGCTGGGGATGGAACCACAACATCCGTTGTTCTTGCACATGTTGGAATATTGAAAAATTCCAGAACAATGAATGGAGAATAAATCTCCCTTCCTCTAACACAGAGAAAATAAAAATTTCTTTGACAGGAGACAGAGTTTTAATACTTTGAAAACAAACTTCTATTCCCTTCAATAACTCAAAAAAAAACTATTACACTTCTTCCTCACTGAGAGGGATTACAAAATTATGATTGCTACAAAATGCAGTGCATAAAACCAACTCACTGTCTGTTCAAAACAAACATACTCTGTCTCTAAAACACTCTGTTGTGTTTTTCACTTTCGCACTGCTGTGCATACACACTTAAAAAGTTACACTCGATCTTTCACTTTTTACACACTGCTGTGTAATAAAAATTTTACATACTGTCTATAAAAAAAACTACCAAGATTTTTTGTCCTTTTTATTTTTATATGCCGTAACATATAAAACATATTATAATAAACCCTCTTTTAAAAAAAAAAAAATTAAAACTAAATTCTATGGCCCACCTTTCATTTCGCATATGATATATATATAACATATGTTTAAAACATATGTATATATTAAAGCGTACATAAAATTAAATTATCAAAACATTAAAGAACCCTTTCCGTCGGACTTCAAAAGTCTGAATAGATTAAATTTCAAACCAAATTCGCTTTCCAAATGTTGAAAATGCAACAAGATTATGGAGCTTTAGTGAAAAGAAGTCGCCTTCCATATGGGTTCAAGAGTCGTTTTATGGGCTAAAGTCTATTTTTGTATCATGTCTATTTTTAGACATATGGATCATGGTCTATGAGTTGCAGGATGATATTTATGGATGATTGGTTGAGTTGGTAAAAATAGATGGACCTCTATTTTTAGACATTGGGCGGTTTCTATTTTTAGACTACTGGGCTAAAAATAGAACAGTCAAATATTATTAACCCTTAATAATATTTAGACTATAAACATTATCTTTTCCTCTTGGAGCACTTCAGTTTGATGCTTGGATGTGGCACATGCAGCTGACAGAAGGAAATACGCTTTTCCTAATGGTTAGTTGAGCTATTGCATGGTTGACTTCAGTTAGAACTCATGTGGCAGAGTTTGGTGGAGTTGATGAGACAGTTGGTGGAGTTGTGTTTGGTTTAACTTAGTTGAACTAGTTGTATTTATTCTAACTGAAAAATACACTAGTGATGAGTGGTGTGAATTAATTATTAATTAATTCAATAATTATTAACTCATAAATCAACTAAAGAACACATCAGTTAACTGCAATGCATGGACAATTCAGTGGAGACCAGTGTTAGAGGTGGGTGAAATGGTGAGTCTACTATCAGTTGTGACTATTAGCTGTGCATGAGATTTGCACACACATTGATGGAGATTGCCAATGAGGATTGCGCAGTTGGAGCTAGTGGGATTTGAACTTGGATCTCATCATTAATCAACTTGGATTGCGCAGTAGAGGCAGGCAGACTTGTGGAGGAGATTTGAACCCATGACTTGTTCAAATCTCAGTTAGTTTGTGTGTAACTTTTTGGAGATAGTACTGAGTACTTGTGAGGAGTATTGTGCTATGTATTGTTACATGTTCTTTATCATTATAATATACAGATAGTTGGGGGTTTTCAGCTATTTTCTTTCCTCATTACATACTGTGTTGATATGTGTGCTTGATTATGTTTTAATGAGCGCATGCGACTGCTTTCTATTTCCGCATATTGATGATCAATTGTACAGGTTATGTATTATGCATGAAGCTAAAATGTGCTGTGTGTAATCGGGGATAATCTCGTGAATAATTCAAAGCTATTATTCCAATTTTCTACACCAAAATGTGGATGTTGATATCTCCATTTAATTTGTAACACAAATTCTCAATCCAATGTGCCTTATAAAAAATTCGGGTCCGGTTTTCAGGTTTTCAGATTCCCTTCAATTTCATGCGATCCAATATTAATGCTCCACGTGTCCTCCTTTTGAATTTACAAAACTGGGGGGTAAATTTCTGTTTGTTTAATTTTTGGTTGGTGAATTGCGTTAATGCTGGTTGTTGTGTTTAAATACAATCCTGTACAGAAATATGGCTGCGGCCGTCTACAAAAAAAACTTGCAGGAATTTTAAATGCTGAATTAAATTTCTAGATGGCGTGCAAGCAACCTCCAAAAAAAAATGTTGCTGCTGCATCCGTCCTTCTGCTGCAGCAGTTGAAGTTAAAATTCAACAGCACAGGGTTTAATAAGTGAGGGTGTAAAGGTAACTTTTTGTCGATAGTATTGGATTAAGATCATCTATTCATTTTTGTAGGGTCTTCTGGTGTTTGGTTTTTTAGTTTTGGGTTGGGCTTATTGAGTCTAAGATAGTTTTTGAGTGAAAAAATTACTATCAGGTATTAAAAAATTTTGGTTCTTTTGTCAAAATTTATGAGCTTGTTAGGAAATACAAAACTGACAATGGTTGTATCTTAAATTTGTGGAAAATAATTTGAAATGAAACCTTTTTGTTTAGGTTGTTGCAGCAGGTAAACCTCGTTCAAATTACTAGGGGCATTTACAAGACAATAAAGGCCCTTGTTTCGGAACTCAAAATTTTGTCAAAGGAGGTAAACGCTTGGCTTTTGAGTAGGCTGGTTTTCCTTTTTGCTGATGGTTTAGTGTATCTAATTGAATTAGTTGCCTAAGGCATTTTTGGTTGCAAACTCCTTTTCATTTTTCATACAGTATTGGCCTTGTGGAATACATTTGATTGTGTGGTCTTGTTAGATCTACAACATTTGTAGTTGTTTAGTCTTATGGCCGAGGTGCACTTTTATTATGGAAATAGCTGATGCAATATTGTCATTTAATCCTTACTGCAGGGTAGCATGTTGAGAAGTTTCTTGTGAAACATTTGGTATTCAAAATGACACTTGATCCTATACAGCATCATGCACTTGACTTCAAAATTCATATTCAAAGTGTGCCAGACAATTCTTGCAAAATTTCAAATATTTATGTTGTTTTAAACCATTATCTTTTTCATGTTTTGGATGCTGAAAATGTGAAAAAGACTTTGGTATGAAACCAACTGGTGAATAATTTCCAGCACAACAACCACTTCCAAGACATGATTTAGAAGTAGAACAAATGTGCTTATGAAGCATAGAAAGATATCCTCGATGCATTGTCAATGTTTGGCTAGGGTTATTTTTGGAGAAAATAACTCCTTATTCCTAGAATAGTGATCTTCAATACAAGTAAATGCCAGAGAAGAGAGATCATCGTGTGATATAAACCTATTAACAAAAGTGAACAGGGAATGATTATTAATTATGGCATACTAAGTTGTCAGTGATTTTGACTATTTGTCTTTAACATGTAAAAATGTTAAATTCCAAACTTACATCATCATGGTTTGGCATCATGAGCTTGACTAATTGTCCACCATACTCATAATTTCATTGTTGTCTTCATATCTATAAACAACGTTTCAAATAATAATAAAAAAGTTCTATAAGAAAAATCTGATTCCAACTTGGAATAGGAATAGGTCATTTTGTAATATCTTGCATCTTTTGAGGCTCCAACTTCACTCCTTCCTTCAAAACAATATGAACCAAATACTTGAATTCTTATTTCCCAAAAGCACATTTGGATATTTTTACATAAAATGATTGTTCTCAATAATTATTTATATAACTTTTCCACATGTTTAGTGTGGTATTCCCATGATTTATTATAAATATGTGTATTATCAAAGAAAACCAACACAAATTTTATAAGATGGGATCAAACAAAATTGTTCTTAAGTCGAACCCGCCGGACTTCAAACGGCGATAAACCATAATTCAAACCAAATTCGCGTTCCAAAATAGCCTGCTGACGTCGGCCAATTTTGTGACGCGAAAACCAATTGAATTCCGCCCTAATCTTTTTCAGGTCCGAAGTTGGGCTGGCGTATGGAGGGAGAGTTGTGATGCAAATTTCTTATCAAATTCGCCCTAATCTTTTTCGGGTCCGAATTTCCACTACGCGAGCGGCCCAAACAAAGATCCACTCCAATCAATTTCTGCCATGTGTCCTCAATCAAATGTTGCCCTGTTCCCGGATGCGGGTGCATTCGATGGCGTTTAAGGCGATGGGACATGGATGTGGCGATTTCATATCAATCGCATTAAGTTTTAACGTTGTTCAATTAAGTTCCAAGGTTTTCACATCAAATCGCATTAAGTTTTAACACTGTTCAAGATCGGACCTCCACTCCTGTTAGCGATTTCGCATGCTCCAATATGACCGAGTTGTCTTCCGGCCAGTCCAGTGATTATTACGCAGGTCGCTATCCAAATACTAGGAGTGGGCAGGGTCGGGTTGTAGGATCTGGCCACCGTATGGATTCCCCTGCTCCTCTTTTCCTCACCGCTAGTTCACCTTCTCCCACGACGCGCACTGCGCAATTTTCTTTTAATTGCTCTCTCAAACGCCCACGAATTACAACTTCAGTCACTGTGGTTTTCCGCGAGGAGGCCCAAACGGAGGAAGAATGCACCCGTCTGACGGGTCTGAGCTCGGAAAAATCCGGCCAACATTCGGGCCTTCAGGAGGGGAGCCATGGCATGAATGTGGAGGTAGCACCTAGCGATCCTGGACCTTCCGAAGGATGGTGTCGAATCGTCGAGGAGCCGGAGGAGTAGTTTGGTTAATTTGTTTTTCTTGCTTTGCGGCCCACTTAATTGGGCTGCTTTTAGATTATTTTACTGTGCTGGACCTTTGTAATATTTTTGAATTCTGTAAATTAAACGTTCAAGACTGGTTTCCCCGTATGAGGGCAGTCTTCTTAATTTTTTGATTTTTTGATGAAAAATTTGCCATGAGTCTGGGCAATGATTTTGACTTCGGTGTAATTTTATTCCCACTGTTAATAGATTAACTTTACTTAGAAAAAAAAATGTTGCCCTGTTTCTATTTTAAACCTGTTTTTTGAAATACATAGCCATGTTTATATGGTCTACGTATTATACTCTTTCTCTGTATATCTACAGGAACCTTTTTGCTATGAACAGGGTGGATGCTGTAGCGGGCTACTAATGGAAACAAGCGAGCCTGAACCTTACATCTCGGATGCAACAAATGGTTACCAATTTTGGAATCAAGCGAGCCTGATCTTACAAGCGAGCCTGGGTTTCTGCAGATGGTTATCACACTCCTCACATGATTAGCGTTTTTCTCTGTTCAAGGATTTTGGGTACTTTAATTTGTATTTGGAACAATGGACGTCGGTACTCTATCTGTTGCTTTACTATTCTACATACTGCTATTTCACTTTCTTATAGATGCCTCTGGCATATTTGGATGCTTTCTCAGATTTTCGATAATCTCCATGTGAACCGTTACTGGGTTTTATATCATGTCCCTGTATGTGACATGGGGTATTTTTCTATCATTGTCTGGGGTGGGACTTCCACTTTTCTGGATGGATATTTGGGTTCCAATATTCAAATGTGAAAATGTAATGACTTCATGGACTGTTTTACTTCATATAATATATTCAAAACAACGTTTTTTCTCTTGTAAAAAAAAATGATTAATGTTTATCACTCTGCCTTCAAAACTAGCGATGCTGGTTTATTGATATGGTCTGATGGTCTTTTTATATTTTGGACATATCACACTCCTCACATGATTATCGTTTTTCTCTGTTCAAGGATTTTGGGTACTTTAATTTGTATTTGGAACAATGGACGTCGGTACTCTATCTGTTGCTTTACTATTCTACATACTGCTATTTCACTTTCTTATAGATGCCTCAGGCATATTTGGATGGTTTCTCAGATTTGTCGATAATCTCCATGTGAACCGTTACTAGGTTTTATATCAAGTTGTTGTATGTGACATGGGGTATTTTTCTATCATTGTCTGGGGTGGGACTTCCACTTTTCTCGATGGATATTTGGGTTCCAATCTTCAGATGTGAAAATGTAATGACTTCATGGACTGTTTTACTTCATATAATATATTCAAAACAACGTTTTTCCTCTTTTAAAGTTTCATTTTTTCTTTTTTTAAATTGAACCTTCCGTCGCTATACCGACGCCTTGTAAGTGTCAGAATTGCGACAGATTAGAAACGTCGGAAGAGCGGCAGTATAAAAACGTCGGACCACATTTCGTCGGAATTGTGACCATTTACAAACGTCGGAAGTGCAACTTCCAAAACGTCGGGCCACATTTCGTCGGAATTGTGACAGTTTACAACCGTCGGAAGAGCGATGTCCAAAACATCGGACCACATTGCGTCGAAATTGCGACAGTTTACAAATGTTGGAAGAGCGACGTTCAAAACGTCGGACCACATTTCGTCGTAATTGTGACAGTTTACAAACGTTGGAAGAGCGACGTTCAAAACGTTGGATCACATTTCGTCGGAAGTGCGACAGTTTACAAAGGTCGGAAGTGCGACAGATTGGGAAACATCGGAAGAGTGACGCTTGTTTGGAAGCAACGGAAAAGGTGTCGATAGTGTGACACTTTTTAATTGCGTCGGAACTATGATGGCATGGTAAACCACGTTTTTCCCGCCCTCGAACTGTCGCTCTTGCGACGACTATGTGTCGGAATAGCGACGAATTGGCTGTCGGAATTTCCGCCAAATTTTCTAGTGCCCCCTCACTACTACATTTGGCGGAAATTCGACACTTGGTTCCCACGTTTAATTAAATGTCTGAAATTTCCCCAAATTTTTTCCATCCCGTCTCGAAACCATCGCTATACCGACGTTTATAGAAAAGTGTCGCAATACCGACACTTAGACAAATTGTCGCAACGCGACGTTTGGCCAAGTACGTCGCAATTGCGACACCATGGCCCAAAGCGTCGTTATTGTGGTTCGTGCCGCCTCCAAACATCGCAAGTACGACACAACGTTCATGGCGCAATTGCGACATTTGGAGGTGCAGTCGTCCCGTAGGGCGATGATTTTTCCGCTCACAAGATAACGACACTTATATGTGCGCTACATAAAAATATGAAACTTATATGCGCGCTACATAAAAATACGAAACTTACATGCGCGCTGGCATAAAAATACGACACTTATATGTGCGATACATAAAAATATGAAACTTATATTCACGCTACATAAAAATGATTTTATTGTTTCGTATCCGTCGCAATAGGCACATTAACGTCTGATATCACGCGCGCATTCGCTCTCCACCCCGTTAACAACATTTTCCCTCAGCATTTGCCCTGAGCTCTTATAGAACAACATTCACCCTGCATTCGCCCTCAGCGTTCGCCCTTAGCTCTTGCAGAAAAGCATTCGCCCTCAGCTCTTGCAAAATGGTAAGTTCTTACTGCAGGCCCTTCCTCCTATAGTAGGGTTGACTCTATTTGGGTTTTTTTGGTCAATTCCATTGGATTGTGTTAGGCTGTAGGGTTCTCTAGATGTCAAGAATCAAGATTCAATACCCTCTATTATCTTCATCACCCAATACAAGATTTAAATTTTTCCCAAAGAAACGCTTATTAATTTGGCAGCCATTATTTCTCCCTGCTTTAAAAACCCTACATTTAAATGAAAACAAGCATTGCATTTCAACTAAAAAAATATATTAGTGTTAAAATGTACATGTGTACTACATTAACATTGCATTTCAACTACAAAAATCTATTAGTGTTCAAATGTACATGTGTGCTACAGGTAACGTGCGATATGCGCGCGCATTCGCCTTGGCTCTTGCGAACACCATTCGCCCTCGGCATTCGCCCTCGGCTCTTGCGGAAGCATTCGCCTTGACATTCGCCACCAGATCTTACAGAACGACATTCGCCCTCGGCTCTCGCCACGAGCTCTTTCGGAGCAGCATTCGCCACAGGTTCGCCCTCGGCTCTTTCGGACGTTCGCCGCATTCGCCTCGGCTCTTCGCGAAACCGGCCTTTGCCCTCGGCATTGGCGCCTCGGCGTTCGCCCTCAGCTCTTGCAGAACAACATTCGCCCTCAGCGTTCGCCCTCAGCTCTTGCAAAATGGTAAGTTCTTACTGCAGGCCCTTCCTCCTATAGTAGGGTTGACTCTATTTGGGTTTTTTTGGTCAATTCTATTGGATTTTGTTAGGCTGTATGGTTCTCTCTAGATGTCAAGAATCAAGATTCAATACCCTCTATTATCTTCATCACCCAATACAAGATTTAAATTTTTCCCAAAGAAACGCTTATTAATTTGGCAGCCATTATTTCTCACTGCTTTAAAAACCCTACATTTAAATGAAAACAAGCATTGCATTTCAACTACAAAAATATATTAGTGTTCAAATGTACATGTGTGCATCACTTGTGTAGGGTATTCCTTTTCCACTTTCACATTATCCAAGAATGTGTGCAGTATAGTTCATATTTTTTTTGTGATTTAGATTATCTTGAAAAAGGAAAGGTAAATTATTTCCCATGGAAAAAGAAGGTTTTCCCTTTTTATAGGTTGTTTGGACTTACGTGGAAAAATTTATGGTATTCCTTTCATATTATGTAGTTTAAATTTGAATTAACAGATTATTCTACATGAAAATATAATTACCTATGTGATGTCCTTCATCACTAATTAAAATTATAGGGTTTCGATTTCCTAGACTCTAACTCATCTGATGCTAAATTCTAGGTTCTCATTGGTGGATCACTCTTCCATTGATTTCCTTTCCCTCTGGATCTTGTCATACTTTAAAAGTCATCAATGATACATATATTGTTTCAGGTATCCCAAAAGGCTTTATAGTAGAACATATTGTGAAGGTTTTTTGAAACAAAGCAGGGATTCTTTTAGAAGCTGTAGCAGTCCTATGCTATCGAGTTATATACAACGACTTGTCACATGTAACCACACTATGAGGTAGGTTCAACCAGTTTTGAAATTGTTGGGACATAGCATATGAAGTTGTGTGATGAGTACATATCACAGAGTCTATTATGGTGACAAAAGTGAAGACAACGTAATGATAGTTATTATGTTAACATTACTAAAAACATTTTTAGAAATTATCCATGCTATCAAGATGTCAAAATTCTAGGCATTAGGTGTCAATACTCGTAGCTAATAGATAATAATAATAATATAAAAAAATCACAACTTTATTCTTGAAATATGATTGTTACACACATTGGTAACCTAGTTCATGAGTTACTATCACCCAAAATACGCAAAAACAAACTTAAAATATAAATTAAACCAACATGAGAATCCATTAAAGTTTCTCGACAAAAATAATACCATAACTTTGGCATTTTGAAACAAATTTGAATCCATCATAAGTAATACAATGCAAACTCGGAATGGATTTTCAATGCATGTTTGCATGCTACACTTATTCTACATCTAGATATCATTTTTTAAATGGAACCATTAATCGAGAAACCCACAATCCTTTTTATGTGAAAAATTTTAGCTCTATTTGAGCTCTTTTTGCAACTCCTACCTCCATAAACATATGCAAACATATATCATGATCTTGTAATTCCATTACATATGTATGTGCCAATGTTCCATAATCATGCCCCATCATCAATTTAGAAATTTCCATTGAATATCGGAGTATGGAGGGGGGGGCACTGTTGTAACATTTGGCTCAAAATCGGGGACCATCTCCATATGAGTTGAATGAGAACTATAGATATTTGAAGAAGTATATTAGTGCCTTTTCCTCAAGGCCATGGAGTCATATACGAGTCATCCATCACAAAAAATTTGTCTTTGTTCATTCTCACCTTGAAAGTTGCAAAAATTCATGCCCCTAATTGAGCGACACTAAATTTGAAAGATATAATAAAAATGCAAGCTAGAAGTGCCCTATTAATACAAGGGAAAACCTTCCTACCCTAGAGATAAATTTTGATTGAATAGGAAACATGATATTTCCAATGGAGTTGATCCAACAACTTGTTAAATATATGGGACTAAATCATGCATTTGATTTCCGGGGAAACATGCGCAGAGAAAAAGTCTCTGGAGTAATGGAAAATCCATACATGCCACTTATAAAAACTACACCAAAGGTCAAAAATACTTAAGACATAGCAATTTGAATCAAAAATGACAAACGAGTTAGTGAAAACACGAGAGTGGTGTGGGGTGAACAACATAAATAAAAAGTGAAGATACCTTTCCCCAAGATACCTTTGTCACCGTTGTATGAAAATGTTTTCTTTCCTTTAACACATGCAAGTGAATGCATTATAGGTATAGTGTTTTCCCGAGAATAGGAGAATCCTACTTAAATATATCATTAAGTGGAGTGAATGTTTGGGTGCCTTCAATATTGCAATGACATGTTTCGAGTGAATTCAATGCAAGGCATATTTGAAACTCTAACTCATCTTGGTGTCTTATTAGAAATTATTTCAGTTTCATTTTGTGTTTTCAAGTTAGATATTGTTTTCAGTTTTTACATTATAATTTTATTGCAATGTAGCGGTGATCGGGCCGGTGCGGGAACAACCTAGAGATGGGATGATCGTAGAAGAGGCCCGGCGGAAGGGCATGTAAAGTGCCGGCATTGCTCTATCTTGAGGTATTTTAGTTATTTACATAATTGAAATAATATTAATTTTGTTCAAATATGCGAGACACCTAGCCATGGTACATGATGATTCCCTCTTTGAGGAAGAGCTTTCTTCATCCCATTCTCCAGTGTTCTTGTTGCAAAAAAAGGCACGAGATGCAAGGTCGAGAATTTAATACTTTGATAAATAGCCGCCTCAAACACACAAAAACGAGAAGAGGATACAACATATTATGAGGCAACTAGAGATATATCGAGGTAATAATAAAAAGTCAAAAGGATATTTTTTTTGTTTTGCATGAGATGAATTGTGATAGTTTGATTTTTAATTTTTACATTGACTAAACTAACAAAAGTTCTTTTGTATGTAGCATTTCGGCATTTGTTGAACGTGGTGTTGGTGGTAGTGGGACACAAGGGCAAAAGATTGCCCAACAACCCTCTCATACACCTTCTCCTTTGGGTGCCGGCCAAAACACACTACCTTGACAGGACACCCGACCAATCGTTGAATGTGTTGGCAATGATGAGGGTGATATGACAACTTCATTGTGTTTTTGCAAAAAGACTGCATTAATCGGCTCCAAGGGACCATTAATGGCATGTTTTTGGTGAACGATGGGGGTGTACCTATAAATCATGTACAAATCCCAGGTAAATTTTAATATTTTAACTATTTCATGTACTTCACTCTAAAACATATTTATCATGATTTTATTTTAAATTGATGATAATATCTTTTTTTGGTTTATTACGTAGCAGGAAACAATGAGTTCTACAAGATTTTGGAGAGCCATGCGTTGTGGTCCCTGGCCCAACCATACGCACAAGGTGGAGATTCCCAATTGCTGAGAAAAAAGAACTTCCTAGATTATCTAGAAACCCTTTTTTTAAGGGTCGAAACACATTTGACGAAGCAGTGGCTCGGGTGGCAAACAAATATTGAAATATACAGGGACACTATAGGACGCAATTGAAATTTAACCCTAGATATGAGCATCCTCGCAGTTTAGAGTGAGTGGAGAGCACTCATCCATGACGGAAAAAGAGAAAAGGGCAAAGAAAGAAGGAAAAATGCCAAGCTAGACCTTAATTAAATTACAACACAGAATTCAATAGCTTTAATTTTCTTTATGTCTAAAATAAAAGTGTGCTCGTCATATACGACTTCAATCTTTTGATGCTAGGTTTCTTGACACCTCAAGGCAACCAAAGCTAGGATTGAAAAAGAACCATCACAAGCTAGGCCGGGAGTGGCTGCCAGAGTGCTTTAAATTGTAATTCGTAGCTAAACATCTTATAATTAATTGTATAAGCCTTTAGCGTTTTTTAATCCTATAAAATATGATTAAATACACAATCATATGTAATGTAGGGTGATGACTTGAACAAAAACTATAGAGGAAGATAAATATCGCTTTTAAGTTTGACTACTATCAAGCGTAGTTGAGCATCATGAAGCTTGGGGCGAGTCCCAAGATCCAAAATGCGATAAAGGTAAAACATTAACCTTTCAATATTTTTTTGGTCCATAAATTTAATGTCTAAAAACTTTGTTTTAAATCGGGAAGCGGCACTCTGGAGTAGGAAAATAACCAGGTTTTAGAGCAGGATGTAGATGATCCTCACGTTACCTTTGATCATTGTAGTGGGGACCGGGCCGACAATGCTACTATCGGTGAGGGCCGTGGCGGTAATTAATTTCCATATAATTTTTTCTAATTATACCTTGATGGTTGTCCTTATAGTTTTGTTTAAATGACGGAGAATGTTTCCCTTGAGGATCTTACCACGGGGAGGAGGAGGAAGACGGAACATGATCTCATGACGACAGCGAGATTGCACCAATTAAATAATCTCATTGCAATTTTTTTATTAATATTACCGAACTAGTTCAATGATATTTAAAAAGCTGACAATTAAAATTTAATATTATCTATTTTGTAGGCGATGCCGAGTCAACTTGGATGAGACCAGGACATCGTGACAAGCGCAACTAGGTCGACAACTAGTGCAATTAAATAATCTCATTGCAATTTTTTTTTATTAATATTCCGGAACTAGTTCAATGATATTTAAACGACAATTAAAATTTAATATCATCTATTTTTGTAGGCGATGCCCGTGCGATGAGACAGGACATGTGACAACGCTAGGTCGGCAGCGACAAGCGGGTACAGGAGTAAAATAATCTCATTGCAATTTTTTTATTAATATTCTTAGGCCCAGTTCAATGATATTTTAAAGCCCCGACAATTAAAATTTAATATTATGTTGTTTTGTAGGCGATGCCCGTCAGCGGATGAGCCAGGACATCGTGAATACGCAAATAGGTGAGCATTGCGAATTCGAAAGGCATGAAACATGAGTAGAGCACGATGATATTGATGATGTAATTAGGAGCTTTAAAAAATGGAAGAAGAAAAATAAATTTTGATAATGTAAAATATTGTATTATTATAAGACAAACGTTACCATACTTAGAACGTTTTTGCGTTACTTATAAAAAACTCATTTATCATACTATTTTTATGTCAAGCATTGATTGCGATGTTTCCTTGCGTACTTTTTGTTGAATTGTTTTTTTATTAGTTATTGAATATTTTTTTTATGCTCATGAAAGTAAAAAATGAAATATAGATTAGGTATTAGGGAATTGAGTGATGTGAGGGGGGGGAAGAGGGGGCCATAAGAGCTTCCACCTTCACGTGGTTGGCCTTGTTTAGTAGAGAATAATTTATTGGGCGATTTAATCCTTGTAGCAAACCTCCTCGATCAGCGTAGCAACAAAAAAGTCATTGTTGACTTAGGTGCTACTCTTTCGGATGGTAGGGAAGCATTCCAAGTAAATGCGACTCCAATAGAGTGTTCTTGAAAACGAAAGGAGCTTATTCAAGTATGTTTTGACATTTTCAACATATGTTCTAACATTATCATAAGAATGCATCTTAGAGTAAAAAATACTACATCAATTACTTGTATTTATTGTATAGATAATGATGGATTTTGATTGACACTTGGGTGCGGTACAAATATTCTTGCATCATGAGCAATAAAACTTGTCAACCGGGTCATCTGTCCGGGATTGCTTATGCGCTTGACTGAGTTCGTAATGTCACATTTTTTAAGTTCCTTTTCTGAGTTCATAATTCAATATTAAGCTTGTTCATGATTATTATCTAGGTTTTTTGTATGTGTTTTCATGTTGATTGTAAGCAACTACATGTTCTGATCACTATGATTTCTCCCATTACCACTCTAGGATGAATCCGACTTTTATTGTTACATAGGTTACTTTGTTGTTACTATGATTTCTTTGTTTACGATTTCTGGGTTACATCTGTAAAGTTGTCAATCTCGGGTTGGTGATGATTTAGTTCTCAGAGATTTGGGGCTTTTCGATATTTTCTCCCTCATGTCATTCTGCTGTCACCTCATTGTTTGAGCATGCCAATTGTCTACCACTTGTACCAATTGGCACATGTCAATCTTCCGAGTGGTGCCACATTTCACCTATTTTAGGTGAGAGTTTGGGGTTTCTCTAACATAGCTTGAGAGAAATCCAGGTTGATTACACCAGCAGTATTGTCACATAATACTCATGGTTTGGATTGATGAGCATGTGCGAATGGTTGGTTGATTCATAAGAACCAACCATATAGTCATCTTGAGATATTTGAGAAGGTTTCTCGGGTTTCCTTTCCATAGTTCTAGTGGGTGGGATGGTGTGGGGTGATCCATCAATCTTTGGTGCTCTTGTAGTAGGGAATTTGTTTTTGGGGATATAAAGGAGCATTTGATGTAGATATCCCATTGGGATGCATTCATAGATAGACACGAGAGGTCAATAATTCATTAAAAATATGCAACCTCTAGCATGGCAACTTTGAAGCGCAGCGAGAGACCTTTGGTTAAAGATTGTTTTGTCTTGGCCTTAATATAGTCGTGATTTCTTTCTATTATATTAATGCAAATATATAGTACGAGGTCTCATTAAAATGAGGATTGTGGTTGTATTTCTCTTTGGTTGTTTCTCTCTTAATGCTCAGTTGCCAAAAGTTGCGATAGTTGTTTTAGTTTGCACATTTACAACTTAAAAGTGGTTTTAGCAATGGGAGTCATGTTTTTTAAGGTTCATACTAATATGAAGATCTTGCAGAACTATATTGACATAAGAAGATGGCCTACAGCACTGGGCGATGTAACAATAAGTGCCACATCTACCTCATTGGGTAACAATGGAAAGGGAAGAATTTGGGTGCAACGTTTGATAATTATGGCGGAACCAAATTGTCTTCTATTTCGGTTTTTCACCCATTTCCTTTAATCGCTTAAGAAGAAGAGGGACTTTGAGATTACGACAGAGAAGGTAGTTAATACAAGAGCTATGGAAAGGAGTTGTAGTTCAACAAGGATGGCTTAGTGACAAAAAATTACTTGGTCCCGAGAGAAAAATTATGTTGAGGAAGGTCACACGCGTGTGAAACTTCATTGCGGTGGATCTTTCCTTGTCCACTTATTACCGATTTTAATGTGTTATTTTAATTTTTCATGGAGGGTTGTTTGTATATGGTCGACATTCCAATTGCACACTTCTTGAAAGCATTGCCAATTTTTTCTTGCAGGCGGTGTGAACAAACTTGTCGATCTTGTTGGAGTCACCCTTGGGGCCCGAAGGGCAAAATGTTGTCTTGGAGAGAAACGAAGCATGGTTCTCAGTAGTTAATGATGGTGACGTTAGTAGGAGGTAATTTGTAGATGTGTACTCTGGTTTTATTTTTAACGTTGTATTAGTTCCCCTCTTAAATGTCTTATATTTGGTAGGCATAATTTGAAAACTCAAGGTGAAAGGAAACATATTTGTTACCAGGTGGTCTACTTGGCCTATGGACTAGCCACATTAGAGTAATGCATAAAGCTTTTTCACAACAATAAGGAAGAGGGTTATGGGTGATCAAATTTTATTGTTATTGACGGTGTAATGAAATGTATCTCAATGCTATGGTTTTGGCCTTTTTATTGGTTGAATTAGAGGACCAGTTGAAAATATTGGGGCCAAGTTGGTAAGGCAAGCTGCGGCAAAGACAAATGATTTAGGCGGGGATGGAACCACAACATACATTGTTCTTGCACATGTTGGAATATTGAAAAATTCCCGAACAATGAATGGAGAATAAATCTCCCCTCCTCTAACACACGGAAAATAAAAATTTCTTTGACAAGAGACAAATTTTCAATACTTTGAAAACAAACTTCTATTCCCTTCAATAACTCAAAAAAACTATAACACTTCTTCCTCACTTGAGAGGGATTACAAAATTATGAGCGCTACAAAATGCGATTACATAAAACCAACTCCTTTGTCTTATTTCAAAACAAACATACTCTGTCTCTAAAACACTCTGTTGTGTTTTTCCCTTTATAATCTTTGTGCATACACACTTAAAAAGTTACACTCGGTCTTTCACTTTTTACACTGCTATTTGTGTAATAAAAAAATTAAATCTTTTGTCACATAAAAAGAAACTCACAGAACTTTTTCGTCCTTTTTATTTTTATATCTTAGTAACATATAAAACATATTATAATAAACCCTCTTTTTAAAAAATAAAATTAAAACTAAATTATATGGCCCACCTTTTCATTTCGCATATGATATATATATAACATATGTTTTTAAAAAACATATGTATATAATAAACTATCTAAACATTAAAGAACCCTTTCAAGTAGGACTTCAAAAAGTCTGAATAGATTGAATTTCAAACCAAATTCGCGTTCCAAAATGGGATGCGACGTGCGCCTAATTTTAACTCGAATTCTCAATCCAATGTGCCCTATAAAAAATTCGGGTCGATTTTGAGGTTTTAGATTCCCTTCAATTTCATGCAATCCAATATTAATGCTCCACGTGTCCTCCTTTTGAATTTACAAAATTGTCCCGGGTAAATTTGTTTGTTTAATTTTACGGATTTGGTGAATTGCGTTAATGTTGGTTGTTGTGTTTAAATACAATCATGAAATATGGTTGTGATCTCTACAAAAAAAACTTAGGGAATTTTAATCTTTGAATTAAATTTATTTGGATGGCATGCAAACAACCTCGAAAAAAAATGTTCTTTGCTTGCATCCGTCCTTCTCGCTGCGTGATTGAAGTTCATTAACGGCCACGGGGTTTAATAAGTGAGGGTGTAAGGTAACTTTTTCGATAGTATTGGATTAAGATCATCTATTCATTTTTGTAGGGTCTTATGGTGTTTGGTTTTTTTAGTTTTGGGTTGGGCTTATTGAGTCTAAGATAGTTTTTGAGTGAAAAAATTCTTTATCGGGTATTAAAAAATTTTGGTTCTTTTGTATTAAAATTTATGAGCTTTGTTAGAAATACAAAGCCGACAATGGTTGTATCTTAAATTTGTGGAAAATAATTTGAAATGAAACCTTTTTGTTTAGGTTGTTGCAGTGCAAACCCGTTCAAATTACTAGGGGCATTGACAAGACAATAAAGGCCCTTGTTTGAACTCAAAATTTTGTCAAAGGAGGTAAACGCTTGCCTTTTGGGTAAGTTTTGCGGTTTTCCTTTTTGCTGATGGTTTGGTGTATCTAATTGAATTAGTTGCCTAAGGTATTTTTGGTTGCAAACTCCTTTCATTTTCATACGATGTGGCCTTGTAGGGCTTGTTGATTGTGTGGTCTTGTTAGATCTACAACATTTGTAGTTGTTTAGTCTTATAGAAGCGAGGTGCACTTTTATTATGGAAATAGTTGATGCAATATTTGTCATTTAATCATACTGCGGGGTAGCATGTTGAGAAGTTTCTTGTGAAACATTTGGTATTCAAAATGACACTTGATCCATATACAACATCATGCACTTGACTTCAAAATTCATATTCAAAAGTGTGCCGGACAATTCTTGCAAAATTTCAAATATTTATGTTGTTTTAAACCATTATCTTTTTCATGTATTGGATGTTTGAAAATGTGAAAAAGACTTTGGTATGAAATAGTAGGTGAATAATTTCCAATAAAAACAACCACTTCCAAGACATGATTTAGAAGTAGAACAAATGTGCTTGTAGAGCATAGAAAGATATCCTTGATGCATTGTAAATGTTTGGCTAGGGTTATTTTTTGGAAAATAACTCCTTATTCCTAGAATAGTGATTTTCAATACAAGTAAATGCGAGAGAAGAGAGATCATCATGTGACGCAACAAAACTGAAATTGGACCCCCAAGGAGAGCTCGTGTGTCTACAATCGCTCACATCGGCATTTTCCCTTGGTTTTACCCGTTCTTTTCCTCCCGCTTTGAGTCTTAATTGACTTCTTCTTTCTTAGTTTATTTATTAAACTCGTAGAATTTGATAAATAAATACTATCCACAATGGTTTGGACTTTAATTTATATTCCGACTTTATATTATCTCCAAGCCTTATAACCAATATTTAACTTTCCAACACTTTGTATTTATACTCCACGTTTCTTTTTAAATAAATAACTTGTAATGAACTTTCGGCTCTATCTTTCCTTTGACCTTACAACAATCACTCCAGGACTTATGCTGAGTATCACTTGATCATTTAATTAAACAATTTCATTATACTCCATTACCCTATATATATCAATAACCAATCAAACACTCGTATCGTACACGGCTATCCTCCTTTTGCCAGTTTAACCTCTGGGCAAGTTCGACATGCGACCATAGTCCGGTAGCCCTTCTCCAAATCATGAATCTTAGCGGTTAACGCTCGAAGCAACGTCGGGCTTTAGCGTGCGATGGTGCGGGTTAAACGGTGGTTTGCAGGGGTCCACTTAGCACGTGTCACATTCCCTATGGAATCTCTACGAATAGGGAAATACCGCCTACTCCGCAAAAGCGGTGCGATATGGGCAGCAAAACCAGCTTTGTGATTCAGCTCGTGGTTTTGGTAGAGGGCTTGACCACGGGTCTGAAGTGCAGTTTAAAGCTATCCTTTTGTTTGTTAACTCATGTCCAATCCTCGGGCCAGGTTCTGAAAAGCACAACAATTTTGTCTCTTTATTAAGCGATTTTTATATTTGAACGGTTTCCACGACCGGTTCTCTACACGGACCTCGCCTTGGATATTTTTACATAAAAATGATTATTCTCAATAATTATTTGTATAAATTTTCCACATGTTTAGTGTGGTATTATTCCATGATTTATTATAAATATGTGTATTATGAAGAAAACCAACACAAATTTTATAAGATGGGATCAAACAAAATTATTCTTAAGTCGGAGCCAGCCGGACTTCAAAGCGGCGATAAACCATAATTCAAACCAAATTCGCGTTTCCAAAATAACTGTGACGTCGGCCAATTTTGTGAAAAATAAATAGTCTGCCTAATCTTTTTAGTCAGAAGTTGGGCTGGCGTCTGCGGAGGGAAGTTGTGGCTGCCCAATTTCTTATCAAATCCAGCCCTAATATTTTTCGGGTCCGGATTTCCAGCTGCCTTGGCCCCGGCCCAAACAGATCGCTCAATAAATTTCTCCCGTGTCCTCAATAAAAACTTACCCTACTCTAGCTATGGGTGCATTCGATAGCATTTAAGGCAATGGGACATGGATATGACGATTTCATATCAATCGCATTAACATTTAACACTATTCAATTAAGTTTTCACATCAAATCCGCATTAATTAATTTTTAACAACACATTCAAGATCGGACCTCCTCCTCTTAGCGATTCCGCACGCTCCAATTTGATGCGGCCTTCGGCTCTCGTTATTAATGATCGGAGGATTAGTATGACTGAGGCGTCCTTTGATTGCATTCTCGGTCGGGTCGACAAAATGGCGTTTAGCCATGGTTTTCAGATAAGCCGGTTCTTTGGATTACAGCACTTTGCTAAAAGCGTGACGATAAGGAGAAGTGGCAGTGAGCTAGCGCCTAGACCTTCTTTGCATATTTGCATTTCTCTCGGTTCTTTGTCTCTGTCTGTCTTCCTCTCTTAATTGGAATTATGCTTCTCCATTTCCTCTTGACCTTGCTGCGCACGAGATTGCACCCATGCCTCGCGTGCGTCATAGGATACGTTGCCGCGAGAGGAGCACTGAGTCAACCCACGTGCGCTCCCTCCGACCCCTCAACGAGTCGACTTGACCGGTCCGGTGATTGTCGGCCAGGTCCGATATCCAAATACTAGGAGTGGGAGGGGTCGGCTTGTAGGATCTGGCCACCGTATGGATTCCCCTGCTCCTGGCTTCCCCACCGCTAGTTCACCTTCCCCCACGATGCGCACTGCGCAATTTCCCTTTAATTGCTCTCTCAACCGCCCGCGAATCATGGCTTTAGTCACTGTGGTCTTCCGCGAGGAGGCCCAAACGGAGGAAGAATGCCGTCCGTGAGATGCAGGCTCGGAGGAAAAGCCGGCCGGCATTCGGGCCAGGAGGGGAGCCGTGGCATGCATGTGGAGGTAGCACCTGGCGATCCTGGACTTAAACCAGAGGATGGTGCCGAATGATGGAGGAACAGGAGGAGTAGTTTGGTTAATTTGTTTTTCTTGTATGGGCCCACTTAATTGGGCTGCTTTTAGTTTATTTTACTGTGCTGGACCTTTGTAATATTTTTGAATTCTGTAAATTAAACGTTCAAGACTGGTTTCCCCGTATGAGGGCAGTCTTCTTAATTTTTTAATTTTTTGATGACAAATGTGCCATGAGTATGGCCAGGAAATGTTTTTGACTTCGGTGTAATTTTATTCGCAGTGTTAATAGATTAAATATACTTAGAATTCTCACATGATTAGCGTTTTTCTTGATCTGTTCAAGGATTTTGGGTACTTTAATTTGTATTTGGAACAATGGATGTCGGTACTCTATTTGTTGCTTTACTGTTCTACATACTACTATTTCACTTTATTATTGATGCCTCGGGCATATTTGAATGCTTTCTCAGATTGTCGATAATCTCCATGTGGACCGTTACTGGATTTTATATCATGTCCCTGTATGTGACATGGGGTATTTTTCTATCATTGTTTGGGGTGGGAATTCCACTTTTCTGGATGGATATTTGGGTTCCAATCTTCAGATGTGAAAATGTAATGACTTCATGGACTGTTTTACTTCATATAATATATTCAAAACAACGTTTTTTCTCTTGTGAAAAAAAAAATGATTAATGTTTATCACTCTGCCTTCAAAACTAGCGATGCTGGTCTATGTTTCTGGTTTATTGATATGGTCTGATGGTCTTTTTATATTTTGGACATATCACACTCCTCACATGATTAGCGTTTTTCTCTGTTCAAGGATTTTGGGTACTTTAATTTGTATTTGGAACAATGGGCGTCGGTACTCTATCTGTTGCTTTACTATTCTACATACTGCTATTTCAATTTCTTATAGATGCCTCGGGCATATTTGGATGCTTTCTCAGATTGTCGATAATCTCCATGTGGACCGTTACTGGGTTTTATATCATGTCCCTGTATGTGACATGGGGTATTTTTCTATCCTTGTCTGGGGTGGGACTTCCACTTTTCTGGATGGATATTTGGGTTCCAATCTTCAGATGTGAAAATGTAATGACTTCATGGACTGTTTTACTTCATATAATATATTCAAAACAACGTTTTTTTCTCTTGTGAAAAAAAAATGATTAATGTTTATCACTCTGCCTTCAAAACTAGCGATGCTGGTCTATGTTGCTGGTTTATTGATATGGTCTGATGGTCTTTTTATATTTTGGACATATCACACTCCTCACATGATTAGCGTTTTTCTCTGTTGCAGGAGTTTGGGTACTTTAATTTGTATTTGGAACAATGAACGTCGGTACTCTATCTGTTGCTTTACTATTCTACATACTGCTATTTCACTTTCTTATAGATGCCTCGGGCATATTTGGATGCTTTCTCGGATTGTCGATAATCTCCATGTGGACCGTTACTGGGTTTTATATCATGTCCCTGTATGTGACATGGGGTATTTTTCTATCATTGTCTGGGGTGGGACTTCCACTTTTCTGGATGGATATTTGGGTTCCAATCTTCAGATGTGAAAATGTAATGACTTCATGGACTGTTTTACTTCATATATTATATTCAAAACAACATTTTTTCTCTTGTGAAAAAAAAATGATTAATGTTTATCACTCTGCCTTCAAAACTAGCGATGCTGGTCTATGTTGCTGGTTTATTGATATGGTCTGATGGTATTTTTATATTTTGGACATATCACACTCACATGATTAGCATTTTTCTCTGTTCAAGGATTTTGGGTACTTTAATTTGTATTTGGAACAATGGACGTCAGTACTCTATCTGTTGTTTTACTATTCTACATACTGCTATTTCACTGTCTTATAGATGCCTCGGGCATATTTGGATGCTTTATCAGATTTGTCGATAATCTCCATGTGAACTGTTACTGGGTTTTATATCAAGTCCCTGTATGTGACATGGGGTATTTTTCTATCACTGTCTGGGGTGGGACTTCCACTTTTCTGGATGGATATTTGGGTTCCAATCTTCAGATGTGAAAATGTAATGACTTCATGGACTGTTTTACTTCATATAATATATTCAAAACAACGTTTTTTCTCTTGTGAAAAAAAATTGATTAATGTTTATCACTCTGCCTTCAAAACTAGCGATGCTGGTCTATGTTGCTGGTTTATTGATATGGTCTGATGGTATTTTTATATTTTGGACATATCACACTCCTCACATGATTAGCGTTTTTCTCTGTTGCGGGGTTTTGGGTACTTTAATTTGTATTTGGAACAATGGACGTCGGTACTCTATCTGTTGCTTTACTATTCTACATACTGCTATTTCACTTTCTTATAGATGCCTCGGGCATATTTGGATGCTTTCTCAGATTTGTAAATAATCTCCATGTGGACCGTTACTGGGTTTTATATCATGTCCCTGTAGGTGACATGGGGTATTTTTCTATCATTGTATGGGGTGGGACTTCCACTTTTCTGGATGGATATTTGGGTTCCAATCTTCAGATGTGAAAATGTAATGACTTCATGGACTGTTTTACTTCATATAATATATTCAAAACAACGTTTCTCGTCTTTTAAAGTTTTAATTTTTTTTTTTTTAAATTGAACCCTTCGTCGGTCTACCGATGCCTTGTAGACGTCGGAACTGCGACAACCTAGAAACGTCGGAAGAGAGACAGTATAAAAACGTCGGACCACATTTCGTCGGAATTGTGACAGATTAAAAACGTCGGAAGAGCGACGTTCAAAACGTCGGACCACATATCGTCGGCATTGCGACATCTTACAGACGTCGAAAGAGCGACGTCCAAAACGTCGGACCACGTTGGGTCGGAATTGCGACCGTTTACAAGCGTCGGAAGAGCGACGTTCCAAACGTCGAACCACATTTCATCGGAAGTGTGACAGTTTACAAACGTTGGAGGAGCGACGATTTGTGAGATGTCGGAAGAGTGACGCTTGTTCGGAAGCGACGGAAGAAGTGTCGATAGTGCGACACTTTTTACGTGTGTCGGAACTATGACGACATGACAAACCACGGTTTGTCCACCCTCGAACTGTCGCTCTTGCGACGACTATGTGTCGGAATAGCGACGAATTGGCCGTCGGAATTTCCGCCAAATTTTCTAGTGTACACTCTATTTCATATTTTGGGTCATTCACTTGTTTGCTATGTCTAAACAAGAAAAAATCTTAATCAATTAAAGCAGTTCTAGACCTTTTCCAAAACCAAAAGGCACTTTCAACTTAGATAATATTTGCATTAAAGTGAGTATCCCTTATTATTAGAGTTAAAACCACTTCCAATAATATTATGCAATTTTTAAGAACATTTAACTTTAATATTATAGATAAAACTAAATATTGCCCTTAATTGCAATTTAATCTTTATGTAAATAAAATTTTATAGAGTCGTAGTTTAAATCTTCTATATTTTGGTTTGTTCCCAAGAATATTTTTTAGTGTCCCTTATGGTTATGGTTAAGACCACTTCCAATAATATCATGTTATTTTAAATAATATTTAACTTTAATATTATACTTGAAACTAAATACTACACTTAATTATAATTTAATCTTTTAATTAGATAAAATTTTGTAAAATTATAGTCTAAATGTTTTGTGTTTTGGTTATTTTTGGGTATATTTTCCAATCAATTTTGTCTCAAATCTGGCAAAGATATGTTGGAATCATAAGTTTGAGTTGTTAAATCCTCATAATCTGATTGCTTTAGGGGTTTCCCGGTGTGTTAAATCCATTTATGCATTCAAAAACACATTTTAAATGACATAAAACCATTATTTTACCAAAAATTATAAGAGTTAGAATACTCCATTTATAAATAATAATAATAATAATATCTGATTTTAGTATTTTTTTTATGGGTTTGCTAACATTTTGAGTACATGTCATTTTGATTTCTATTTTGGCAAAAATTGACCTTATAAAACTATGTGTATGTTTTTCAGTCACTCTCTTGATTTTTGGTCCATCTGGTTTCCTTAAGAGTAGGATTCTAGGACTTGAACTAGTTATTTCAAGCATAAGTCTACTCAAGATAGGCCTTTTATACAAACTTATTTGGACTCTTGGAAGTAGAGTAGAATACCATGCTCATCTATTTTAGGTACATGCTTAAATTTATGATAATACAATAGAAATCATACTCCCAAAAAACAATCATCGACACTCTCTTAAAGGAGGAGACTTCCACTCTATTTCATATTTTGGGTCATTCACTTGTTTAGTTACGTCTAAAGAAGAAGAACTTTTAATTAATCAAAAAAAGTTTCAAATCTTTTCCAAACCGAAAGGAACACTTAACTTATATAATATTTGTAGTATCTCTCGTGGTTAGAGCTAAAACCACTTCCAATAATATCATTTTATTTTTATTAAAATTTGCCTTTAATATTATACATGAAACTATAAGGTACTCTTAATTGCAACTTAATATTTTATTTGAATAAAATTTTATAAATAATAATGATAATAATAATAATAATCTAATTTTAAGGTCACGACAAGCTAGACACCAAATTGGTGTATGATATCTCTTTGTTTGTGAGAGAGAAGTTTACATACTCTACCCCTCTAGATTTGAATTTGTAACCTCTTATAGGAAACACATGATCTTAACCATTAAACCTAGTTAGTTATATAGATTTAATATAATTTATTTTAAATATACAATTTATTTATTTAATATTTTTATATACAAAAAATTAAAAATTTATTATCATTATAGGAAAAAAAGATTCTAGCATGAAGTTGATTAACTTGGATGGAAAAAATCTATTTAACACTAGAATCTTAAACACTACAATCTTTTCTTTACTTTTTAAGAGTGGTTATATTTTAATAATTAATCTATAACTAATATTAAAAACAAATTTGTATTGTTTGAATATTTACTATGTAAATTCGTTTTATATTATCATAGATATTTTATGGTTGTAGTCTAACTCTTTTATGTTTTTGGAGCTTGTCCAAACATATTTTTTAGCAAATTTTGCTTGAAATTTGACAAATATTTGTTAGGATTACAAGTTTGAGAAGTTATTTACCCACCATGATGTGGTCATTTTAAAGTGCATTAGTTTTCTAAAAAGGGTCAAACTTAAAATATTATGGTCTAAGATACATAGTAGTAGATTCTTACACCCCAAAATGTTCATGAGGGACAACAAGCAAACTATAGTTTCTACTAAGGAGGGAAAAAATGTTAAATGCTTTAACCATTATAAAAAGAAAAATGTATTAAATAGAGCTTTAGAGGCCAAGAAAAATGTCTGGGTTTGTGATGCTCACTGAAGTATTCTTTTGTAGATTAGGAACTTGTAGAGGGTTTTGACACTTTCCATAATCCTAAACATTCAATGTTAATGGTAATGAAAGTTTCATTAGGCATGGCTCTTTCCAAGTACATCCCTACCAACCAATGAGCTCTCGTCCTAGTAATTATAGAGCATCCAATTGAGTTTTTAGCTATATCAACATTCCCATTTCTATTTCAAGCTTAAGGCTGACATTGCATTCATGTTTGTATAATGAATGTAGTATGCTTCTAAAGTGGGAATTCAAGGCTAAATTTGTAGGCTCATGTCTCTGTAAAGAAATGCAAGTTTCTTGTAGGTTCAACACCTCCATGAAGATATAGAAAAGATTTATTTTTTAAAGAATGTGAACTAGAAGAAGGGGAAACTCAAACCAAAGGAAAAACACACACAATTGAGTCTATAATTCACTATTTTTGGATCCTCGACTACTCTGTATGCACTAATAGAACCTAAGGAAATGAAATTGGAATGTTTTAGAGAGAAAAGAACATCCAAATTGGGATCTATGACCCTCCCTTTTGAGACCAATAAAGGGAGAAAAATTCCTTCTTGTGAAACAATGCCATGATCACACCTTTACATTGAAAACCAATTGAAAACATTCATAAGATGGTATGCGAAATGAGTGATTTGGGGAGTAGGGTCTTATCCCTATTATCCAGGCTTCGTGGGAAAGACTTGTCATGTATGAAGAATTTGTTATAATGATTCACTAGCACAGGTTTATGTGAATGAATTATAGGATAGGGTGATCATGTGCTTGGCCATTGACATATACTAATCCTCCTTTTCACTTAGTTTCTAAAAATGCCATAGAATCCACCATGATGTTTTTTTCACAGAGAATATCGAACCATGATTTCTCCTCAATGATGCTATATATTTGTATGATTTTATCTGATATTGAGGATAGACTAGAGTCTAAGGGATTTGTGTTATGAAGCAGGTGATTGATAATGAGAAGAGAATTCCCTAACACTGATATTTTTTATTTGTAAATTAATGACTTGAATGAGTCCTTCAAGCAGCACATAAACTTCTACTATATTATTAGTTATGATACCCTAGCTCCATTCATAGATACAAACTGCTTTCTTGGGGCTAACTAAATCCTCCACCACTTGCCTTCAAAAAATCATTTTTCTATTAAAAATAAATTTATTATTGTTATTATTATTATTATTTATATTATGTAACTTTTCTTAATACTTTACAAATAAAAAATTGAAATAAATATAATTAATTAGATATATAAATTTGCATATTAATTTACACATAAAAACTGTATACATTCATATTACAATACTAATTTATGTTCAAAGAATCAAATTGATTTTCATATTAATTGGACGAGAGGCGCTCTATAGCCCAGTATGGGGGGATATGTTCACGTTAGATAATTAAATGAAGCACTAGATACAAAATTATTATTAATAAAACATAATACCGGGTCAGTTAAAAAATAACAATAGTAATAATTCGATTCAATTTAATCTATTATATTGTAATTTTGTTTTTATTAATAAAATTACAAACAATTTTTTCACGAGAAAATTCATAATATGCATATCATATTATTCATAATTGTGCTATTTTAAAACACACATATATATTTTTCTTTATATCCCAAGGAACCTTGTAGCCCGCTTAACACATAGCTACTAGTAAACCTATGGGGGTCTATGAATTTTCCTCCTCTGCTAGTAAACCTATGGGGGTCTATGACCTATCCTCCTCTTCGTAAACTAGGTCACAACTGGGGGTATTTTAACCTTGGATATCTCAGTTTTCTCAGGCCTCACATTACTTTGATCACCAAATGATCTTCCCCCCGGGACTTGTTTCCTAGAGGAACCTAACAACTCGCCTGACACGTAGCTACTAGTAAACCTCTGGAGGTCTAAAACCTATCCTTATATCCGTAAACCGAGTCACAACCAAGAGGATTTGAACCTTAGATCTCTCAGTTTTCTCAGGACTCTCATTAATTCAATCACCAATTGAGCTACCCCTGGGACATTTCAAAACATATAATTAATAAGTATATAAAAGTTTAAAACATTTAATTAATAGAGATAAAATAAAAAATATGAATATTTTTATATATAGAGATGTGAGACACACACACACTCATATATATATATATATATATATATGTGATTTTTTAATTTTTTTTTTTTTAAATTTTTTTTTTTTACTTTTTATTTAATTTTTTTTTAAAAATTTTTTTATACTAAAAATTAGTGCTATGGACGCAAAAAATACATCAAAGGAAGGGTATATTCTAATAGCTAATTTTCATTCCTATCTACCCATGGATTGCACATTATGCTAATTTTTTTTGTTCCTTTATATTCAAACTACTATTCATGTTGGTATATATACACCAAAACATACACTTAATTTGACAACATCTAAAAACTAACATGTTAAGTATCTATCATAGGTATGTCATCACCCAACACTAATCCTCCCTTTTATGGGATTGTTACATTAAGATTATGTAATTTTTGTGCTACTCTATTAACATCATTATTGGAGAAAGAGGGATCCATAGTCCACATGTTGATATTAAATTAAAAGCCCTCAATTTTCTATCAGAGACTTAGAAATATCATCCTCATTCCTGTGCATGATGATTCTATGTTCCACTAGTGGCTCCATAAGAATTCTCAAACTATATACTCAGTCAAAATATATACCATTTGAGTGTGCTTCATTTGGAGGGCGAAAATTTCATCATGTAGCTAGTTAATTATTTCCATTAAATGTTTGAGTTCGACACTAAGAAGTCTTGTCATGGATTTGATGAATTTACTCGTACTATACTGCAATAGATAATATGGCTATTATCCACCTCGATGAGAACTGTTGTGGAATAATTTGTATTGCTAAATTTTCCCACTATAAAAAAATGCTCTTGATTGGTTGAACCAAAATAATCAACGAGGTTATCTCCTCCCAATTGAGCTCCTTTACTTGAAAAATTTTCCCATAAGACAAATGCCACAATACATTTGTAATCTATTATATCCAAGATTCTTAACCAAAGGGACAAGTATTAGAGAGTTTCTATAGCTCTTCTTTGAAAGGTATAAACATTAGAGCATACCAAAGTAAGCTCTGAGGTGACAAGCCATTCTGTGGATTTTTTCCCCTTGAAACAGATCTATCACTAACAATTCTTGAATTAAACAGAGATTGACATGAATTATAGATCCAAGTTCATCAAATTGAAAACAATCACCAAATAGATATTTATTATTAACCCCATAATTTAGTAAATTTAAAATTAATAGACCACACATAACCCTTTTTCAAGAAAAAAAAATGCTTTCATTTATAGTGAATGAAAGTACATTTTCAATTGTGAACCATAATTCTAGAGTGTTTCAAAATCACAGGGAGATTAGAGGGATACCAACATAGCCCTACCAATGGTGTCTAAGAAGACAAATCATATTTTTAACTAAGAAAAACTAGCAGAATATTACAGAAGCTAAAAGAGAAATATCAAAAGATTTTTTTTATCAAAGTATATCATGAATAGGGCATAAGAGTAAGAACAAAGAAAAAAGCTATTAGAGATTGATCTGCCCTAATCACAACAAAAGCTCAGAGTTGAATTCCTGAAAGAGGATTAAGCCTAAGACCACAAAACATCCACAGTTGGAAAAATTGTTGACTTCTCTGTTTTTCTCATGAAAAATGTGTGTGAGGGATATATATCAAAAGGCCAGGGTAAAAATATTGATCCTCTATTTCCAATTAATAAGAACCAATGTTTGTATTTTGTAGCACTCAATGTCCCAGTAGATCATTGACTTGGAATCCCCAAAAATGGAAATGTACATTAAGACAATCCAATTAGCACAATGAAGGATGCCCCATAATGGCAGTAGTTCGAAACTAGCGTTCATGACCGAATCAATGTGCCAAAAAAATATGAAATGACAAGTAGGCTCTAAGTATATCACCATGCCATTTCCAAAGGAATCGAAAGAGTTTGCTCCATCAAAGAAATCAATAGGGAAAAATTTACATAGATCCTTGTTGGGACGAGGAGAGTGAGGAGACTAAGTGGTCACTACGGATAATTCCTTAAAGAACGCCACAATTTTAAAGCATGTCTTGTAAAATTATGACTGAGTAGAATCAAATATAAGAGTGTTGTGATCTCGCAAAATTCCCCACAAAAGAGAGAAGGGAAGAGAACTATGGTTCTTTTAGACATCGAACCTTTGATGGATGAAATTTGTGATGTTCAACCAATTCGGAATAAATTTTGATTCAATAAATCTAAGAAATCCTAACCACACTGATTTGGAAAATGGGAGGTGTAATAAAATTTGTTAGATATCTTCTCCATGATCCCCACATAAGCAGCAATATCCCAGGCCTTGAAATCCATGATTTGGAAGATTTTCCCAAATTAATATCCGATTATGAGCCACTAGCCAAAGGATGCATTTTAGCTTCAGAGGAACATTCCATCTTGATGTTCTAGACAACTAATAAAACTCTGAATCCGGATCCACAAGCTAGTCTATGGTGTTATAGGCTTCTTTTACTATGATTTGTCCTTTGTGAAAACTTCCATTCTATTGTAATTTATCCTCCAAATGGTATAGTGAGATCCCCACTACCTACAATTTTAGAGTGTGATGTGACCATTCTTGGACAAGATGAGCCGGAAGGTTGAGCATGTGGGCATCTTTCCAATGAGATGTGAGGGAGGTTTTAGTGGGTAAAATAGTTATGTACTTAAGCACTTGACTTCTCATACCATGTAAGAAATATATTAGTGGGAAATAAAAGGAATGTGAACCATCCATACCTGAGAAAATCTCAAGGAAAATTTTCATAGTATATCCTGAGCCAATGTTCCAAGACAAATTGTCGAGGAACCAATGTTTAGTTATAAGAAGTCTTATCCAATATTGGGAAAAACTTGAAGGTAATTGAGAACTTGCTTGAATCCACCCCTTAGGGTTCCATATTGTTGAGATATTTTTCTTTGATGATCCTGCAACATATAAATTCCCCACTTCCAAACCTGCAAAGGTTCTTTAGTAGAAATGACATGTTAAATTTTTCCATGTTTTTGAGGCCCCAAATACCGTCAACAAAAGGCCTTGATAGATTTTCCAACCTAACAAAATGAAATTTCCTATTTTTCCCTCAAGAGACATCCCATAGGAAAAAATAAAAAATTGAGTTAATATTGTTGATGACTCCCTTGGGGATTTTGAAAATGTGCATCTAGTAAATTGATAAGCTATGAAGGACAGAAATGGTTAAAATGAACCCGCCTCCTAAGGAAAGAGCCATTTGTGTGACCATGGAGAGAGACATTTCTCCAACTTGTTTATCAGCCAAGACCAATCTTCATTACCATATCCAATTGGTTTAAGGAAAAACCCTATATATTTGAAGCCCCCCTCCATAGGTATGGAGTGTAATCCAAACAAGGTAGTGATTTCCTGCATGTTGTCCCCATAATAGACCAGTGATATAAAAAATGACTTGTATTTTTTTATGATCAACCTTGTTACCTGCCTAAAATCATAGAGTATCTCAAATATCACCATCCAATTTGTTATATATGACTTCTCGATGGCCAAGAATTCATATACAAACATTAGATGGGGGAGAGAGATGTTTTTTGTTATTTTTCATCATGAAATTCTGCCTTTAGCCCACTCTGCTAATAGAATTCTTCTTATGCCACCAATTACAAACAAGAATAATAATGGAGAGAGGGTGCAACCTTGTCGAAGGCATCTCGTTGCCGAAAATAATTATGCATGGTTTACATTTATTAAGATGGAAAAATTGACTGAAGTAATACTAGCCTTTATCCAATCTGTCATGTTCTGTCCAAGGCCGATCATTGTCAATATTATCCATAAGTATTCCTATTCAACGTAGTAAAATGCTTTGGAGAGGTTGATCCTCATCAGCCATGCATCTTTTACATGGGATTTAATGGAGTGGATACACTCTTGTACAATGCCAACTACATCATGGATCTGGTTATCACTCCACCGGATCTCTAAGACTGAGAAAGAGTCCAAACAGAAGTAATCACAAACCAATATTGTAGCCTGGTAGCTAGCCCTACAAAACCAGAGAGGGATCTCTCCACAAAATCACAACCAAGAGGGCTGTATGAATTAGGGTTTTAGGCTAGGTATGAGTACATGAGTTTGTTTGTTTGAATTTGGGTTGCTGGATGGGTGAATTAGGTCAAAGAGGCTAGGTTAGGGAAAATAAGATTAGGGTTGCAGAGATTCAATGGAGCAAGGTAGGTAGGAAAGCTATAACTTTAGGGTTTTAGGGTGAGATGGATAAGACTGATGAGATTCTAGAAAGAGAAAGGAAAAGCATGTATTCTTTCTAAACTGAAGAAAATGAACAAACTATGAATATTTTCCCAAAAAAGAGCATGAGAGATGTATTATTCTTATCAACTTGAAAAACCGCATATAATAGAGATGAAATGGATCATGAAACAAAACATTCATACATAATGAGACATAATAAAAACAATGCTAAATTTCCATACCACAGGTATCCCAAATAAACAGCTGCAACTCTTTCATTAATTTCTTGCCAAATAATGATTACACTAGAGTCTCTGATCAATGCAACAACATACAACCTGAGAATTGAGTCAAAAAGTACAGGATATCGACCACAAAACAACTTATACCATCCTCAGGGGTCAAATCCCTGAGTGGAGAAGTAGTTCCACCAAAAACTGAACTGATACCTAGAGTGTAGGGAGGTCAAACTGACTCATCCCTTACTTTTTGGAAACTGATTCATGACATCATCATAAAAAAATTTCATCTAATGTATTTACCCTAGGTAAGTGTAAAAACACCATAATTACATTTAAATAATGAATTAAATTTGTAAAAACTCCATTTTCCAAGTGAAACTGAGAAAAAGTTAGAAAATTTGTAAATATCAACAAACTGAGAAAATTTGTCAAAAGCGCATCACCATCTTCAACTCCACTTTTGAGGGGGTTCCAGGTGTTAAAATTGAGCTCATGATAGCTCATTGGAAATCGTGTCCAGTCTAGTTTCCAGATCTATTCTTGGTTTCCAAAATGGTGCTGATTTGACCCTCTAAAAAATGATTCTCCCAAGACTGGTCAAAAACATAGTGCCAACCTCCAAAACAAGACAAAAATGTCTTTTTTTGAGTGTTTTTTGACCTTTTTACTGCTCCTTTGACCCAAAAAAGCTTAGCAAAGTCGTTTTCATAATTTTAAATTACCTTATGAATCCAATGGTACCTTCATTTTTTCCATTGGAGGTCCCTAGAAAAAGCGCAACACCTAGGGCGTTGCGCTTTTAACAGTGGGACTGTGCTAAACTATCAAAAACACACAAAATTATAGAAATTTCAAAAATTGCCCAAATTTCTTCAAATTTTCTGTTGTGGAATGCTGATGAAGTGTGTTAGGCAATGATTGATGCCTCAACAAGAATATCAAGCTTGTTCCCTTCATTTTTCTTGGTTAGTGTTTCAAGTCTTGATTTGGCCTTTTTGAGCTTTGAGCTTGCAATTTGATTTTTCTTGAATTAGTGTTTGGCCCTCTTTCTCAATATGTCGTTGTCTTTATTTTCCTTCTCCAGGAGATTTTCAAGATGCTGGTTGGCCCTGTCAAGCCAATTCTCCTGGTTCTAATTGACCATTATGACAAACTGTTCATTCAATGTTAGCTCATTAGCAAGTTCAACCTCCTTTTTCCTCCCTAGTTCTAGAGCTTTTTTCAACCCTCTAGTCCTAGGTTTTCGTCTCGGGACTTTTTCTTCTGCCTCATTGTTTCACCATACCTTTCATGAGCCTCGTCAAGCAAGGCCTTAGCCTTGTTTTCTTCTCTTTTTTCTTTGAGAAGCTGAATCTCCATGATGGCCTGCTTGGTTTTGAGTTGTTCATTTTCTTGCTCATAATATGAAATGACAAACTTAGATTTCTCTAAGTTGATATGAAGCTCCTTGATTTGGGCATCCTTTTTTTTGATAATCAATTTGGAGGGCTCATCATCAGGAAAAGGCTCTTTCCCCTGGCCAATTATTTAAGGGACACAAGTACTTCATCTTTTTCAACCGGTCATTCCAGCCGTGTGCAGGTCTCTTTGTTAGCCATTTATGGGTAAAGTGAAATGAATTCCATGTATTTGTGTAAGAGAGAAACGTCTCTTTCTCTGAGATAATATTGAAAATATATGAATTCCTGTTCCTCAATATCATGTTGTCCACTTAAAGTTTCCACTACATCATTCACTACTTTCCAAATTGATTTTTTCATACGGTGTCAGGACACATATTTGTGAAAGTATATGGTGTTTATTTCCCATCATCGACCTACATATGACGACTCTTCTGTTTCCATTCTTCTACTTGGTGCAAAAAGATTTTTCCTTTTTCTTTTTTTTCAAGATCAACCAATTTCTGTTTGGATGCTTCAGAGAAGTAGCCTTGTGTTCGTGGGTTCTCCAAAATCTTAATTTGTGCATCAATCTGAATAATTTCTCTTATCTTAGATTTTTTTTGGTTCCATATCCATATTTGAACCACCTATTTGAGGTTTTCCAACTTGAAGCATATTTTTTCCATTGTTGAGTTTATAATGTTTGAATTATTTTTTAGCTAGAACTCATGGAACATCAAGATGAATTATGGTTCCTTTAGCCAAAAGTGGTTAAACTTAAAGGGATAAATATTCCCTTTTGAGGTGCCTCTCTAGCTCATAAATACAGGAAAGTGATATGATATTTGTGATGGTAGAGTCCATGAGCATAGATTGGAGAGGCGAGTTGCAAGTCCATTTTTCACAAAGAAGGGATCTAGCTTCTTTTATATGCCTTGAGATCCCCAACGACTGTTTCTCCATGTCGGGCCAATTGGATCAAGATTTATATCTTTAAGAGAGGTTTAGTGAAAGAGTTACTTGAAATGTGGTATGAGAGAATGTGGTATACTCTATGCTCCCAAAACCTCTGAATGCTCCAATGAAAATATTGAAATCTCCTGTCAATATCATTGATTGCAGGCCGAGGATGCCACTATTTTCAACTCGAAGCCATTGTTCCTTTTTGTTATGGTATGGGGCGTATACATTGATTATCCAAATTCCATAGGATTACCCTTTACGAGTACCTGTATGGAGTATACCTGTTGTGGATATAAAATATTTAAAATGGAATGTATCAAGATTCCATAATGCTGCCATACCTCCCCACAATATTGAGGCACGGGTGGCACAGGTGTGCCAATTAGGACATATTTGTAAAAGGAGTTCCCAAGAATTTTCCTTGCTTAGAATTGTATCTTGTAAAAGGATGATATGCAAGTTGTGTATTTGTATGATACTTTTGAGGGATCTTCTTTTGTGGGCCGATCCCAGGCCCCTGATGTTGAGAGGCATAATGTTCATTATGGAGATGACTAAATAGGTGAAATCGCTTTAAGGACCCGAGAATTAGGAGGGGAAACATCAAGGTGTCCAAACCTGATCTATGAAGGACTGGTTGAGGGAGATGCATTCCCCTTCGGGGATTCTTCGAATTGATTTAGGAGGTCCGAAGGAGCCATAGTGAAGTTGGAATTTTTTTTTTTTTTTTTTTTTGTATTTGACCCCTATTTTTTTCCTTGTGGTGAAGTTTTTCCAATTCAACAATCCCAGAATCATGTAAGCTTTGGTTAAATGAATTTACAAAGGCATCAAGATTGGACCATTCACATAGAAATCGCCCACATGACTAGGTCCGTTGACACTTATCTCTCTCCTCTGATAGGATAGGTGGTAGTGTGTCATTGGGAAAAGGTAACACAACATCGAACCATAGGGAGGTGGACACGTGGTCAAAAATTTTGAAGTTTTTTGGTACCCAAAGGGCCCAGACATGGATGACACATGGATAAATCATAGTTGGACACATGGCAGGGTTGGCATAAACATGACGCCATCCTAGTGATATACCCCATAAGGTCAAAACCCCATAACAATTTATAATTTCATTTAAAAAGGAGTCAGGATTTTGCGCACCAGGGGACTAGAGTGTTAGGGCATTCAGATTCTAGCTCAGTAACAAGCGGCACCATTTTCAAAATGGAAGAGTCACCAAGTGGAAGTGGTCCTTCCCCCATTTCTTAAATTATTAAAGAGCGACCACTTGTGGGGTAGACCATCGTCCATCTCGATGCAACCTCTCTTATGAGAAGCTCCGACGGGTAAATAATCACATAAGTTAAGACAACGCTCGCCCCTGGAAAGTAAAATTCAATAAAGTAACATTTGAAAATCGATAGTTGTGATTGATTCCAGGGGGTCTAGCTTAGCCTCCAAAACTACTAGGGCACCATGCCAGAAAATATAAGACAAGTCTGCTACCTACTAGGATAGTGCGGAGACAACGTCAGTGGATGAGAGAAATATCACGTTAGCATGACAAGCAAGTTAGGTAACTGTCAGAACAGTTGTCGTCGACGATGAAACCCCCACCTCGGAGGGAACCCCATAGGACACGACCAATTATTTCTTGCACATAATTGGAGTGAGGCATTGCATTATTCCTTACATAGATATCGTTAGATGGATTATTGGAATGGTGGATATCACAGAGAGGAAGTTCCACACTAAAAAAGGCATGAAAATTCGTTTTTTCACAACGAAGTCCTTTTAGGAGATGTAACACTTTCCATACCCTCAATGCGTCTATGGAAAGAAGTATATGGAGGACTTCTGTAAAAAGCACAAATATCAAGCTGATTGAATTGAAGAATAGAGAAGTGACCCAAACAATAAAAAAAAAGAGTAAGATTATAAGTATGCCATAGATTCACTTGCTTCTCCTTTTAGTTAGGTAGTTTCCATGTTCTACATGTTACATGCATTCCAGAATGTCTCTAAATTCCCCGATGATTGGGTCCCTCTCATTGATGGTGCCTCCGAGGGATACATCTTTGATTGGACCACAATATTATCAAATAATCTTTCCAAAAATATTCTAGCTTTTTGCTCTTCCTGCAATGTCTCAGAGAACAAAATCCCTTTGTTTTACATGTCAGCCTATTTCATGGAATCCCTCTATCATTCCCTTGATTTTCCAACCATGGGATGGAAGTGGAACATCTATGATCACACACCAATTCACATTTATCACGAGGTACTCTTGGAGACCAATTATTTTGGTCATCTCTATCAAATTTTTCACAATGTTATTATTACAATTTATGAAATTACATTTGAAACAAAGCCCCATAGAATGTATCAGGAAGCTATGGAAGACCTTAGGAGGATTGGGAAGTGGTTTTGCAAAGATCCATTCACCTACATAAGAGTGTTAGGTAGTCATGCTCCCCCACATGTCTTACCACTCTACGCTCTAGAAAAGTTGCTATGTAGGGAGGTAGCATACCAAATAGTTGGCCATGGAATTACCAAATAACTAAAGGACTCAAGAAAGAAGGTATGGAATTAGTTCCCTATTCATTTTGGGATACTATCTTTTGCCAATTACTGGAACACTGAAAATGAACTAAAGCGTATTGAAGTATTAAATTTATCCACCATTCTGAACAGGTTCTATGATCCATATGGAGTAGTAAAGAAAGTGGCCCTAAGCTCCAGTGTTAAAAGATTCCTCCACGAAGAAAACAAGTTTGATGCCTTGTTTACCAAAGACGCTTCTTATGGTTTAGTTATGAAAAAGGTTAGCGAGGAGTTATCAGTTCAGGAGCATGAATAGTTCCTCACCTTCAAATATGCATGATTAACCCCCTTCCCATTAGATTTGTTGCAACTTCCTATGAAAGGGAAAATATCTTTAAAGGATGCCATAGTATCTACTCAAAAACATAGTTTCGCCCAACTAGTGGTCTCTCCCAAACAACAACAAACAAAAACAACTGGTTCTTCATATCTTGAATGAAAACTGAATACAGTGGGCCCAAATATGGTGCATGTCTAGGACTAGTTTGATCAGGCCCTAAAGCAATCTAAGCAAGGGGAAATAGGGAAAGAGGCATTAGAGGGAGAATTTATTTCCAGTAGCATACTTCTTTCAGTAGTCCACCTTCTCAACAACACACCAGGATAGAGAAATCCACAACTGGGAAAACATCATTGGGTACCCAACCTGAAGTAGATATTATCCCAGTTAGTCCTACTTCATAGGTCTTCCTTGACATTGAAGATATCCCCCCACTGTATTTTTTTACAGCCCTGTGCACAAGGAAGTTGTGAAGAGAGGGATGAAGAGGAGAAATATATACAATTCCTAGAACTTAGTTCGAGGTAAAACCTCAAGACATGCTTCCCTTGAAGTTGTCTAGAAAGGTACTTCAGTTTCTCCTATCGAGGAACTTGGAAAATAAACTCAGTTCATAGGTTCATATGATTTGGCCACAATGGAAAAAGCCATGAAATTTAAATAATTGATGAGGGAGAAGGATGAGAATATTGCCTCTATGGAACAAACACTCATCGATAAGGAAGAGTTTTGGGAAAAATACTTAGAGGTCGGGGTTGTGAATCAAAGCATTTTAAAACTCACTTAAATTTTTACTTTTCTTTTTCTGATTTATGTAAGCGACTTGACTGAAGAAAACTAGCGTATGTACGCAATTTTTATTCAAGAAACTAGCTTATATCCAATAAGCTTATAATTGAAATAAATATTCATTTTCTTAACTTAAACCAGTGCACCATTGATTCATCATACGTTTAATAAGCAGTAAACATGTGCAGTAAGAACATAGTAAATCATTAGACATAGGCAATACACATGAACACCAAGATTTAAGGTGGAAACCCAATGTGAGATAAAACCACCATTGTTGTCATCTCTGTCTTCAATATTTATTATTTAGAAAACTTCTTACAATCTTCTATTGGCACAAACTCATACCAACACACAAGCACCCACCTACAGAAGGCTACAACCTTAACTCATTCTCCAACACCCACTGGAAGGGAGCTCCAACCCCCTAATCTCGTTTACCAGCACCCACTGGAAGGGAGTTATGACCCCCTGATCTCGTTTACCAGCACCCACTGGAAGGGAGCTAAGACCCCATGATCTCAACACCAGCCACCACTGGTAGGAAGCTTCTACTTCCTTACTAAAGGCTCCAACCCTTAGACCATCCATGGACCACGTTTCATAAATTTTCACACTAGATCCACCTGCTTCAATAAATCACAACTTGTAGGCCACTTTTCATTAGATTTTTAGACTGGACCCACTACACTCATTATTAGAACTAAAACATAACATTGTACCAAATAAATAATTGAATCACCAATCAACCAACCAATCACTAATATTTAATCACATATAACTAGCAACATCATCAATACTCAAAAAACCCAGATCTATATGAAGAATTCATTGATAGACACGAGAAGCACAACAATACTGTATAAACTGATCAAGAATATTCTTCAGCAAAAACCCTAATTTCCATACGCGCTTTCCACAAAACATTTCTGCATGTATACACGCTTATCCAGAACCAAACCCATGTATAGATCTCAACATACTTCAGAATACATGTGCTACTATGAATAACATAACCCAAGTGTGCCAACGCGCCTTGCCTATGTCAAACTCGCGTACAGATATGCAACTAATTCATGACTGCACAACACTTCAAAACTTCAGACATACTTAGATCAAAACATTCACTGTAACAAACATGCACTAAAGCATAGATCTAAACAACCCTTAAACAAATCATGCAATACATAGTCATTTCAGGTCTAATGATCCTGATCCATCATTGTATTCATGGGTGCATAATTATTTTAGATCAACTAATCACCTATAGCCCATACCATACAAATATAATTTATATTGAAGTATTCATTCATCACCCTCACTTATGCACACTCTAGCACTTTGATCTTCACCTTCTTATATAGTTTGAGCCTTAGCCAATACCATGAGGAAAAACCACACTAGTGCCAGTGGTAATATTTGATGGGATCAAATAGTCGTTAATCTGATCAATACTGTGGGCTAATACCATGGTAAGGACCCTTGGTATTTAATGATCATAATGCACCAAATGTATGTGCCTTTGCTTCTTCATACTCGCGTGTGTACGCTAGTTGGCTTCATATAACCCACGTATATTTCTTCACATATTCACCTTCATAAATCTTATGTCTCTGACCTACATACCTCTGTCCCATCATTCTGTCACTCTGTTCCATCACTTTGTCATCTATTAATTGACCTGTGAACTCACCCGGTTACCATATACTTATCCTGTTGCAAGTGGGTTGCCATCAAGGATAACACATACATCATAAATCCAAAAATCTCCCCCTTTGGAAAACATATCGGTAACCAAATTCAAACATTAATTTACTCTCCCCCTTTGACATCAAGGGAAAAGTGCAGACTAATGACGAATCACAACTTCTCTTTCTTTGTAGATACGAGAGCACTATAGAACTAATTTGCACTATACTGACCATGCTCCCCCTGAGCACATGCTAAATCTTAAAAAATATTTTCAATGAAGTACATGACTCTATGATTGAACTGAGTATGACTCATACTTACACCAATCACCTAACCAAGTGGAGTTACATATGTGGCTCAACCACCCAACCAAGTGGGATTACATATTTGACTCAACCACCCAACCAAGTGGGATTACATATTTGACATGACCCTAAAAATTCCATACATGACTGCATATGACAATTTTTACAACATAGGTCTTTACATGGCCTTTACATCAAAACACTGATATGCCATTCATAATCAAGACCAAAGGACATTAACAGTGAGAGATCATCAATTGAGTATTTGACAATGACATCTTAAGCAAACATAATGCCAACAATGTAATTTAACCATCAAGGCTAATGCTCCCCCTGAACCTGTGCTACCTGTCCATTGTCAAGTCTGACCACATCAACTCATACATCAAAGCATATTCACAAAACAAATAATCATTAATGTCAAACTCATAGATCATCATATATCAATACTACTTCAACATATTGTAACCATTAACATCAGACCAAGAAAATAAAATCAAAACTATCATAAGCATATCAGATTCTGTTCTTGAGTCTGTCTCATTATTTTTCTGTTAGATAAAAACATATGCGACTATCTGCAAAGGAACTCGGGTGCATACACAACCGTCTTTCATTGGATCTGCGTACAGAAAGTGAAATACTGAAAATTTCACAGCTTTACCTCCCCCTGAGCTTATACAGTCTGTACCTGTCTTCTTTTGTCACATAAGATACATTGTTAGAAATATAAACAACTAGAATTACCAAACCAAACATGGGAATCACCATATATTTCTCCCCCTGTGATGATACATTATTGATCCTGAAAATTTATCTCACATCACTCCCGTAGTCACTAAAGGAAGTAGTATTTAGAACTGGGTGAATGCAGTAGGGTCAATATTCCCTATGTTTCTGACCAGTGTTTCTTCTTACTCTAGATTTGATTGAAAATTATTATTATGTGTTGGAACTTATCCAATATCTTGATTCTGTTCAACATAATTAACCTGCAATCAGTGGCCTTATGCCCAAAAGAGTTACAAGAGAAACAACATCTATGAAACCATCCTTTCTGTCTTGATCTAGGAGATTCTTTAATAAAAGGATCCTTCTCTTCTAGGGCATCTATGAAATTTTCATCAAAATCATTAATTCTAAATTCCATAAGTAATTGAAGATCTTGATCAGACTCTCCCTCTTCTCCAATTGATAAACCTTCACTATCTTCATTTGTATAATAACTTCTCCTATTTTCAAATTGTTTCCTTTTTTCACGATTTTATTTATAAGGACACTTATCAACATAATTACCAACTCTACCACAAGAAAAGCACTGGAAGGTAATCTTACCTCTGAACCTTCCTGTACTTGGTTGGAGTTTCCTCACAAAATTTTCCTCATCTTCTTCAGATATATAACTTTCTTCCTTGAGAACTTCCTTTTCTTTTCCTTTTGTAGTTTCTTTAAACACAACTTCTCTGGTATCTGAAGGACCCCCTTCTATCATTTCAAAGGCTATTATAAACCCATGGAGTTGTACAATAATAAGGTTATGCAAATCCTTCTTTTCTTCAATGAAGACACTTTTGACTCGAGTTTTGGAGTTAGCGATCTCAATATTTTCTCTACTAAAGTTGAATATTTTATATATTCACCCATATTTCTCATGGAAATCACAATCTCATTTATTATCAGGAAGAAACTTGAAATAATTTCAACATTATGCATTCTGAAAGTTTCATATTGGATTCTAAGAGTTTGAATGTTAACACTTTTTACCTTGTCATCGCCTTCATAGCTTTGGATGATATTGTCTCATATCTCTTTTGCTGAATTTAGCTTCATGAATTTGACAAATTCTGATTCTGTCAGGATTCCCAACAAGGCATTGAAAACTTTTTCATTGGTTTCATATATTTTCTTTCCTGTTGCATATGTAGGAACGATTGCTAGATATTGATAACCTCCTTCTACGATTCCCCATACATCTACTCCAAGACTTTGCAGATGAGCTCTTGTTTGTATCTTCCAGAAGATTAGATTACTTCCATTGAACAGTGGTGGCGTGATAGTAAATAGTCCTTCGTGACTTCTCATTGTGACATATCTCCTTCAAGCGATCAAGCTTCTTCTGAAGGTCTTGCTTTGATACCAATTGTTGGGAAAAATACCGAGGGGGGGGGGGGGTGAATCAATATTTTAAAACTCACTTAAAATTCTACTTTTATTTTAATGATTTTTGTACGCGACTTGACTGAAGCAAACTAGCATAAGTACGTGGATGTTATTCAAGAAACTAGTGTATATCCGGTAAGTTTATAATTCAGATAAATCTTGATTTTCTTAAATTAAACCAATGAATCATTGGTTCATCATACATTTAATAATCAGTAAACATGTGCAGTAAGAACAAAGTAAATCATAACACATAAGAAACACACATGAACACCAGGATTTAAGGTGGAAACCCAATGTGGGAGAAAACCAACACCAATGTCTTCTCTGTCTTCAATATTTATTATATATAAAACTGCTTACAATATTGTACTGGTGTAGACTCATACCGACACAGAGGCACCCACTTGTAGAAGGCTACAATATTCACTCATTCTCCAGTACCCACTGGAAGGGAGCTCCAACCCCCTAATATCATTTACCAACACCCACTAGAAGGTAGGTATGATCCCCTGATCTTGTTTACCAAAACCCACTGGAAGGGAGCTACAAACCTCTGATCTGAACACCAGCCACCACTGGTAGGAAGCTTTTAATTCCTTACTGAAAGCTCCAACCCTCAGACCATTCATGGACCACGTTTCATAAATTTTCAAACTGGATCCACCTGCTTCAATACATCACAACTTGTAGGCCACTTTTCATTAGATTTTTAGACTGGACCCGCTACACTCATTTAAGCCCAACATCATATAACAAAACTAAAACATAAAATTGTACCAAATAAATCATTGAATCACCAATCAACCAACCAATCACTGATCTTTAATCACATACAACTAGAAGCATCATTAATACTCAAACAACCTAGATCTATATGAAGACTTCATTGACAGATAACATAAGCACAACAATACTATATACACTGATCAAACATATTCTTCTACAGAAACCCTAGTTTCCATACATGTTTTCCATAAAAAAAATTTCACTCGTATACACTCTTATCTAGAACCAAACCCATGTACATATCTCAACATACTTTGGAATACATGCGCTACTCTGCAGAACAAAAATTGCATGTGTATGTGCCTTGCCTGTGTCAAACTCGCATATATATCTACAAATAATTCATGACTATGTAACACTTTAGAACTTTAGACATACTCAGATCATAACATTAATTGTAACAAACATGCGCCAAACCATAGATCTAAACAACCCATAAACAGATCATTCAATACATAGTCATTTTAGGTCTAATGATCCCGATCCATCATTGTATTCACGAGTGCATAATTATTTCAGATCAACCAATCACCTATAGCCCATAGCATACAAATATACTTCAGATTGAATTAGTCATTCATCACCCTCACTTATGCACACTCTAGCACTTTGATATTCACCTCCTTATATAGTTTGAGCCTTAGCCAATACCATGAGCCAAAACCACACTAGTATCGGTGGTAATATTTGGCGGGATCAAATAGTCGTTACTCTGCTCAATATTGTGGGGTAATACCATGGTAATGACCCTTGGTATTTAATAATCATAGTGCACCAAATGTACACGCATTTTCTTCTTCATAATCGCGTGTGTACATAACTTGGCTTCATATAACCCGCATATATTTCTTCAAATATTCACCTTCATAAATATTCTGTATCTGACCTACATATCTCTATCCCATCATTTTGTCAATCTTCCATCACTCTATCATCTCTGAACTGACCTGTGAACTCATCCGGTTACCATATACTTATCCTGTTGCAAGTGGGTTGCCATCAAGGACAACGCATACATCATAATTCCAAAAAAGAGCAACTGGGAGCACAATGGCAAGCTCAGCTAGATCAAAAGGAGATTTCACTGGTATAGTTGCATGAAAAGTTTAATTCCCTTCAAATTCAAAATGCCGAAGAGATTAAGACTAAGGAGAAAATGAATTTTATTCAGGAAAAATGTGGGTTGGGTAATGTCTGACTGATGAGCTGGTGGAAATGATTTCATGTTTTGATGAAGCTAAGAAGGACCTTAATTAAATGTTAGAATGGAAAGATAGTTCTGAGGGTAGTAAATTTTACTTTCTCAAGATCGATGTAATGCATAAAATAGTTATCCTTAAGGGATTTAAGGCCATGATACGTTCGATTAAAAATCTCATGAATGATGCGCGTGAGATGTAAAATTCCCTGGTGGAATCCATTAATGATTCCTTACCTGAATCGAATCGAATCTCCAATTGTCCTGGATATTCCATGCTTGATGTGGAGAGGTTGCCTAATAATAGGATTGAACAAGGGTATGAGTTCAAAGATAAGGTTAATCAGTCGAGAAAAAAATGATCTCGAAGCCAATTGGCACTTTCTAGTAAAACCTGACACAATTGGTTGGCTTTTAAACCAGTTTCCAATATATCCTCTCAGATGATGCCACCATTGTAGGAAGTTATCTTCATCAGTTAGACACAAATCAAGCCTCGTTACCCTCCCGAGTTGGCGATACTCCTTAACCTTCAAAAATCATGGCAAAGATGCATAATGTAACATGGGTCCACTTTGAAGGATCAAGCGAGTCGACATGGAAGATCTCTTCTGATTTGAAATCATATCATATCTATGCCATTTTGGAAATTTTGAAAATATTTTAATTTTCAAGAAAGAATCAAGTTGTTATGCAATGATTAGAACGATTAGGCCTTTGGCACACTCACACAACTTATTAGTTTAGACAAATGTCACTCTATAGGATATTTTGGGGTAACATTTTTTTGTTAGGACTCCCCCTATAAGAGGGAAGAGAAACACATTTATATGGGTTTTATTTTCATGCTAAGAGGTTGCAATATTCTGTAAGTTTTACAAGTTCTGAAGTGTTTTGACATGTATGCTATTATGAAATATTAACGAAGAGTATTTTGGTGATTCCAAGCACTGATACGTGGAGTATGTGTTTCTGTATTTTTTTATCAGTTACATATGTGTTTGTTTACTCTTAAAAATATTGTATTTGTAGCTCTTGGACTTCATTCTTTTATGACATATTTATCTATGTCATGTTATGCAAAATGGTACCTATAGATGTAAGACTAAAATCCTTAAAATGTGCTCCATGGTTTCTAATTTCATTTCCTTTGTATATGCATTATTCTGTTGAAGTTTAGTGCACAATATTATATTTCTATCCCTCTACACCATATTTCCCTCTTACATGTCTTCCCTCACCTATACTAAAAAAAATAAAGAAGCTTCACTATCTGTGCGTAGGCCACTATGGCTGAACTTTAATTCCTTAGAATGACATATTGTCAATGTGTGTAATGTGGTTGGTCTCTGAGTATGATTATTGAACCAAATATAAATATTTTTATATTTAACTCTTGAGAAACAATGATTCATCTTTAAGGGACTTTAATATGTCATAGGCACTGGCCCTTTTCCTCAACACAAAGGTTGTCTCTAAGAGCGAAAATAGGTAGAAAGAAATTCTCATTTCTCTTATGCATGTGTACCTAATACTAAGATAGAATAGGTGAGATGAACTAGAATTCACATTAGAATTAAATCTTTTATATGTTCTCTTAGTTATGGATAATTTTACTTTTGGTTACAGAGCAAATGCCTAGTAGCCTAAGCTTTTGGTGGGCATAATCCTCATACTCATTTTTACAGAGGTGCTTTCCCTATATGATTTGATTGTCGGTATTATTTTATCATTGTGAGTTGGTCAGTCAATATATGATTGATATAAGTTTATAATTTAAATTTTTTGGCTTTTTGGATTTGAAGTTTGTAATAACTACACATCCAAATTGGGTTACTTTCTCTGTGTCACATAAAATTATTATAATTGGCCTGCTTTTTTTTAATTGTTTTGTAAAGGGTAGGTTACTTGAAGTAGATTTACTTGGGAGGGGGAATGATTTGCTCCTTCTTTACTTAGATATTATTTAATAATAACCTAATCTCTCTCTCTCACTTTCTCTCTCTATCTTCTAGTTTATATATTCTTATGTAGGACAAAATCAAGGATTTTGATTTATGCAGAATAAACCTTAGTTATGCTATTATCTAGCCCTTATAATTCGTTGGTATTTTGATGATTTAGATGAATTTTTTTAGAAGTTCATAGGAATTTATTTTGGTAACAAAACTATTTTAAAATGTTTTTATTCTATTTTTTTTTTTATCATTTAAAGCAAATGTTGAAGGGAACTCCACAACTATTTACAAAATATATTTTGTAACCCACTTTGACAACTTGATTATATACCAAAGGATTTTTTTTGTGCTATTTTTCAAATATATAGGGAAAGAAACAATTGCAACTCTAGATACACTCCCCTAAGGCTGGCAAGCAACAACCCAAATGAAGAGAAGAATTTGCATGTGACATTGTTTGACATATTATTCTAGATGTTACACTAAAATTTCCACCACATTTTAAACAAGTTACTCAATTTTTTAGGGAGTATATTTATGTGAAAATAGATAACCTATAGCTAGCATGTCCTACAAGAAATGACAACATAGGACATTGGGGAGAAGCCATCAATTCTACGCAAACTTTTGGTTCACCATTAAAAATTCTGTGTTAACAAGTATCGTACAATAAATGAATAAGCTCGTTTGTTACCAACAACCAGTGGACCCTATGCAAAAGTTAATATGTGTGTATCACAAGTATATTACCAAGCTAAAGCAACCTATTTGAAGATGAAAGGAATATTGAAAAGAAGCTCAGAAGGATAACGTAAGGATATTTTTATTTCCACGTGCACATATCATATTATTGCACTAGAGATCCTCCCATTTTGCATCATGGTTAACAACATAAATTCAACAGTGGATGGAGAAAGTAATGTCCAACCTCACAAAAGTGTTGAAATCCTAGAGACACACACCAAAAATAGCCAAGAGAAATGCAAGTGTGAAGAGACCATGAAATTCACATCAGAAAATGCCACATACCTAAAGATCATTTCCAAAATATAAATCTAAAAAATAAATAACCAATGTTGAATTGACTTGGAACGGATTGAGAAAGAATGAATAACTGAGGAAAGAAGGTGCCATGGACCATTGCAGAAACTCTGGAAAAATACATCTTATATCTTGCTAAAATTTCACGGTGAAGGGAAAACCACCACATTTGATCATGCTAATACATGTGAGATTATATGTGACATAATAAAAGTATTTCAAGAATTTGTGAAATTCAAACACTCATGGGTAAGTGTTAATTAAAATTTTTAAAACCCTGGCTCAATGTTGAGCCATGTCACAACTCGTTCTTTCGGGTATATAGGAACAAAGGACCCCCCAACAGAAAGAAGTTGAGGCAATTTGTTAACATATGCGATAAAAATATGTAAACCAAAGATCCCTTGTAATATGGAGCTTCCTAGGAAAGTAAAGATAATATAATGATGTATGTGCCCATGCACGCACCCAAGCAAGCTCATGCAACATAAAAGGGTTAAGGTCATTGAGCCGGTTATATGAAGGATTGACGAAAGGCCCTATTTAAAAAAAAAATAGAAAGCAAAAGTAACATTGATATCTTTATCCTTAGCCATAGAAAAAACTTGAGAGGGACCACAAGTAGAAAAGAGCATAAGAACATGATATTATGGTTTCAAGCTTATAGTCATGGATAAGTGTTAATTAAAATTTTCAAAACCCTGGCTCAATGTTGAGCTTTGTCACGACTCTTTATTTTAGGTATGTAGGAATAAAGGACTCCCCAACAGAAATAAGTTGATACAAGCTGTTAACATATGTGATATAAATATGTAAGCCAATGATTCATTTTAATATGTTTATACCTAGGAAAGTAAAGATAATAGAATGATGTATGCCCCCACGCATACATCCAAGCAAGATCGTGCAATATGTTATCACCCAAAAATTTTCAAAACATCATTGTGTCAACTCTGCTTTTTATCATGGTCTCAAAATGGGTTTGAAAGTCATTTTATGTTTTGGTTAAGGGTAGGTTAGAGTTTTTATAAGTTTAAAGGTCACCATTGAATTCAAATAAAGTCTTTAGAGGCCCATTCCATGATCAAAAACTCACATTTTCCATTTAGGGGTCTTCCCATAAGGTTTCAGGTTAAATTTTTGCAATTAGCCAAGAATCCTCCATTTCGTAGTGCTGCTAGTTCAAAAAAGAGGATTTGTGCTACGAAAGAGCTGATACTTTTGTAGCGCAAACAACGAAAAATACACTGTGACGCTACGAAAGCGCGTTTTCTTAACAGTCTTGTCAATTAAGCTAGAATTTGTCAGAATCCGTTGGGGAATGATAGGATAGAGGTATGGTGAGTCAGTTAGTTATCAAATTCAATGTGCTTACCTGTCTCACAGTCATCATCGTCATGATAGGGCATGAATGAGGCATATTTCAGTTATGAAATGACATTTCAAATTCAAATATTTGCCTAGTTTGGTCAATCTTGTTTTCATTTTCCTCCATACGAGTGTCTAAGCTCTAAAGCAGTCAATCTAAGCCTGTAGTTGTTCTATACAAAGGCTATATTCACCATAATCAAGAGAGGATGTTCCATATTCTCAAGCGAGGCTATTCATAATCAAGTGAGGCTGTTTCATATCCTAATCAAGCGAGGCTGTTTTATAGATTCAAGAGAAGCTGACAAGTTTTTCTAAGAAGCATGGCAGAGGAGAAGAAAGTCCACAGAGGGGGAAATTGCTTAAGATATGAGCTTGAAAATGTGAAGGCTATAATTGAAGATCAAATAGTGATGGAGGCTTTCAACAAAGAAGGTTGTCTCCAGTTTTGTTAAAAGCTGTAGGGTTTCCACACTCAAGTGTCTAAAGAATTTTCCTTACACTTTAGTGGAACAATTACCAAGATTGGGATGTTAAATGTGCCAGTCACACCTGAGATTATTTCTTTTGTGACAGAAATACCAAGGAGGAAAGAGACTTGGTTTAAAGGTTTAAGTTTGACATGGAACCATGCAATTAATTCATGAAACCTGAGTATGTAGATATGGACCTAAATAATGCAATACCTAGAAGCTGTATCAAAGACACCTATGCCAAGTTGTTGTTAAAAATTCAAAGATACTTTACATGTGAAGGCAGGTACCATAAAGTTTATACTTATCATTTCAAGCTGCTTCTGCATTTCATAGGTATGATATCACTAGATTTTCCCTTTTACTTGCATAGGAGCCTTGCCAAAATGGCTGATAAAGTACAAGCCAAGTCTGATGGTTGTGAAACATCTTTGTTTCACCATGGTTTGATAAATTTATTGGTGTTGAATGAGCTTAAGAAAATAAGCAGGGATTGGTCTTCTTCTTTTTTTATGAATGGTTTTGAACTGGAAACCCTAACCCCAACTAGAAACCCTAAACCTAAAGGAACTCCTTCAACACCAGTAGCAGAATCTAGTCAGCCTGTGGTTGCAAAATCAAAGAGGTTTGTAAAGTTGAAACCAAGGAAACAAGTTGAGAAAAGGACAGAGAAGACACAAGTTCTTGTGTAGCAACTCCATCACCTGCAAAATAGAGGTTGAAAAGTGGCAAAGAGGCAAAACAAAAGGAAATTTCTAGCAAGCAGGAAATCAAGAGAGTGACAAGAAGCCAAGCAGTGGCATCAAAGGGAAAAACAATTGTTTCATGTACAGATGAAAAACCAGTGATAAAGGGAAATTTAGATGACATCCTTCATGCGATTGATATAGAAGAGTCACCCATTGTGCAAGCTGATTTCATTGGAGTTGATGAACAAAAACAGAAAAAAGTTAAGTCAGCAAAGAAACTTGAATTTGAGGGTGAAAATGCAGCCTTTATCTTTCAAGCAAGGAAAACTTTAACTAGGCATGCTAAGAAGCTCAAGGAAGGTAGCAAGGAGGTCCAAGAAAATATTGAAATAGTTAAAGTCCTTGAAGAGGTGGTTGACCTCTCATCACCAACAATGGAGCATGCAGCCAACAAAATAATGAGGGAAAAGGAAGAAATGACAGAGTGTCAACATCTCGAGGAGAAATTGAGGTTAGCAAATCAAGAGATTTCTATGATGAGAAAGAGGGCCAGAAATCATATTATTGAGAAAATAGAGTTCAAAAGAATGAACAGTATGGGAAGGCCAAACTGGTTCTAGGTCTGAAATTCCAAGCAGTGCAGAACAATTTTTCACATGGCTAATCCCAAACATCAAGGAAGAAAAGTTTGTCAGAGTAATCAATACTCACTTGAGAGCCAGTAATAGAATACTAAGAGATAAAGTGGAGGATTTTGAGCTGCAACTGAAACTAACTTAGGATGAGCTAAAAAACAAAGGTGCATAATGACAAATTATTTAAAAAGTCAAAAGCTAAATCAAATGGAAAATGAAGAATAAACCTCATGAAAATTGTGTTTTTAGTTCATATGAATATTTGTTTTGATGAAACTAGTGGTATTCTGAAATTTTGGCACATTTTTGGTTTGAATTTTAAAGAAATCCGGAAAAAACTGCTCACTCAGCAGTTTCGAAGTGCAAACAGTGCAAAAAGAGTGAAAAGCACTACGAAACTGTTGTAGCAGCTTTTTTCACCCTTTCTTATAAAATTTTGGTAGGAAAATGTGTGTATTATGACCTGAAATTTCTAGGGAAGTTGTGTTAAGTGAATATAAAGATAAATGTGGAAGAAAGAAGCCAAAGTTTTGAAGTTAAAAGGGTAAAAAGGTTACGCTACGAAAAGCGCTATGAAACTATGCTATTTTCATAGCGCAGGTCTACTTCTGCTATTTTGAAGAGTTTGATGGTGGTTTTGGACAGTTGGTACTTGGTGAGGATTTTGATAGGTGTTACTTCAGTTCATAACATCAAATAAGCTCAAAGTAATGGGTTCATGACAATCAAAGTGTCTCAAGAGAACAAATAATCCTATGCCTAGAAAACAGGGGACAATTTCCTAGTTTATTAGAGATCAACATTGAGGTCATAAAGTGTTGGAGCTTATCATCTGGATTCGACCTTATGGGAATACAGTTGGAAAATGATGTAATCTAGTTTAGATAAGGTTGTTATGAGTAGAGTTAAGGAGTTTCAATCCTATTTGTAATAGGACTGTTCATTAGGTTTGCAACTGTCATTTTGTAATAAATACCATGTCATATGGTTAGGCCTGGTGTCAAAAAGTAGGAATTCGAGGTATTTAGCTCAGGATAGGGTTATCCTATGTTGTAAATGATCTATAAAAGATGAAGAAGTCGAAATTCTAAGGGTTGGACATTTTTAGCAAGAGACTGTGTTTATTGTAAGTGACTGGTTTTCAATTTAAAACAGAGTTTTTTACTTAGCCAACTCAAGATTCATAAAGATTTCTAGTGTGTTCTTGTTCTAATGGAATCTTTTTACTATCCTATTGCAGTGGTGTTTTCTTATGTTACTCATAATTCATCATTGATGCTCTGACTTCCTTCATAGACAAACTGACTGTGTGTTTTACAGTTTCACATGTGTATCTTTGGACTAGAAATCTGATATGCCTTGACTTCCATGATAAGTAGATTGTTTTGTTTTACTGAAGCTATTATGATTCCATAAGCCAAATATGCACTTCTAATGTGATTTATAACCAATATCCATTTTTATCTGCTTATTATCCCACATAGAGTTAACCATCTATATTTCTATCAAAAAATCATTAACCCTTGAGAGAGCCCTCTCAGGTTGAGAAGGCTAAGCCTCAATAAAAAGATTGGTTTGAAACATATACATGAGATTGATTTGATTGGCATCCTATCAGGTCTGATTTTGTGATAACACAATATAAAATGGTTAAGGTGTTTGAGCTAGTTCTATGAAGGGTTGATGAAAGGCCTTCTTTTACAAAAATAGTAAAAAAATAGCAAATAGAAGTAACATTGATCTCTTCATCCTCAACCATAGAAAATCCTCGAGAGGGACCACACCTGGAAAAGAGAAGAGGAACCCGAAATTAGGGTTTCAATCTTACCACCATATTGAAGATAGGTGTCCAATGCTGCACCACCTACTCACACCTGCTCAATTTCCCTCGTTCCCTGCTCGAATGCCCTTGTGCCCTACTCAAATGCCCTTGTTTTGCCTTGTCGAATGCCCTTATGCCCTGCTCGCTCTGCCCTACTTGAATGCCCTTGTGTCTTCTTGTCGAATGTCATTATTCCCCGCTCGCTCTGTGAACCCAACCTTTGAATTATTCATATATTAATGCTCTAATGTATAACCTATTTATAATATATATAATATATAATATACAATGAATATTATATATATATTATTTATTATATATAATATATAATATATAATAATATTATATATTTGAGAGTGGTGATAAAGAAAATTCTAAAAATATTTCAAAAATGATCCTACATCAAACTATGTCACACTTGCATAAGTGAGAGCAAAAATTTTCACAAAAAACATGAAAATTTCCTTATATCCATTCTTAAATAAATTAAGAAATTTATAGAATGTGGTGAACATGATTAATCTTAATTAAGATTAATGAATTATCTCTAAATTGATTAATAGTGGTCAAACAAACTTAGATGAGTGGGTCAAAAAAATATTAGATGAATTTTGTTAAAATAAGATTTTATGGAAAATTGTGTGACTAGTTCCTCTACATAGTACGCACTTTAATTAAAAAATTCTTGATTGGCCAAGGAATTTGGAACATTGTTGAACCCCAATCTCCACTAACAAGACTAACTAGTACCTAATAAAAAAAATGATAACCTAGGTGGGAATATTTTTTGAACGCTAGTTGAAAAATTGCTTAAGAAGTTGGGAATACTTATAGAAATGTATGGCTAATTGTGGTACCTTTCTCAGCTAGTAAAAGTCATTTTGGCTTTATGGTGGGCAGTGAAAATTTGTGAGAATTCCTAAAATGGAGTAACCTTAGTTGATACACATTGAAGAGTCATTATGCTGAGGAAAGTGAGGAAGTCAACTATAAGAGAGTCAGAGTATAAAATAGATGAAGAAAAAAAGAAAAGGATTCTCAAAATAATGCAATCATAAAAGAAAATGATTAATATTCAAAAATTTGGAAGGAAAAAAATCCAAAAGAAAAGGATAGTGATGCATGATGTTGCAAACCATCATTAATCCCAAAGAAAAAATCCTCAACAGTGGCAAGCCATTGGAGTGCTAAATCAGTTTGTTGATTATATAGATGTCACATAGGAAGAATATTATCTAGGTGGATATTGGTGGCCACTCTCCTATTCCACCTGGACCTCCAGACGGTTTTATTAGTTTCCTTGATTATAACACAATTTACTATTTTTGGTAGTTTTTCAGGTCCTAAACTTCCGGTGTTGTTTTAACCCCATAAAAAACATTTTTTTGATGTACGCATCATTAAGGCTATATGGGAAAATTCTTTCGAGCTCAACATTCCATTGTTCCTTGGCCTTCACCCAGTATTCAATGTGGACCGGCTGCGGCCATACTTTCCCCCATTACTAGACACATTCGACGTTGTTGAGTAGCTGACACCAACAGAGTTCAACCCATGTTATATCAAATAGGATATAATTGATAGGATCATGGAAACACATATCAATAACACTTTCCAGCAGAGTATCCAACTATATTGAGTTGTCAAATAAGGTCAACTCCTTCGCCAGGGAAAGTGGCTCACCAGGGACTAGGTTCAATAGAAATTTCCTCACCTCATGGAGGCTATGGACACAATGGGGACCATTTATTCATAAGGGAAGATGAATGACACAGGTGGATATTAGTGGTCACCCACCTATTTCCACCTAGATCTCTAGTCAGTTTCATCAGTTTCCTTAATTATAGCACAATTTACTATTTTTAGTAGTTTTTCGGGTCGTAAACTTTTGGAGTTGTTTTGACCCCTTAAACAATATTTTTTTTTTGTTTGCAGCATGCACATATCCATAGGTATGGGTCTTCCACAAATATCACAGTACTTAGAGAGAAATTTCTAACGAGGTATCGTACATGCCAAACAAATATCATCTAACCAAGTTATGACCCTGAGAAATTGGCTTCCAAACTAACCCCAATGGGGCCAACAAACTCTTGGCGTTCCATCTCCTAAGGTTAGGGTTTTGGTTGTTTATGGTTTCCCTTTGTTTTTCAATAATAAAAAGGCCCTTAAGCCTCATTGTAACACAGTTCAGAGGCATGTAGCCATCACACCTCTTCTCAGATATAAGTTAGCATCGCTCGAGCAAGTTTATTTCCATTTTGTATGTAAGAATATTTCAGTTCTTTGAAATTAATGAAATGAAGATTTGATTCTGCTGCAAATCTATGTTTATTTTAATATATGTATTGTGTTTCATTCCTACATAATTAAGGATCAATGGCATCAGAGAATTCTGCTCTTTCTTTTTTTTCTTTGCATGTCCCCAATGAGGTTAGGGTATAAGGAGTTAGGGCTTGAACTCATTGAAACTTTGCAAGACCAGCCTCAAAAAACTTGACAACCTCCCATGGTGGAAGAAAGGAAATATGCGAGAGTAGGAAATACTTTCAAAATATATCTCGAAGAATCCCAAGAGCGACAAAGGAATGCGATTATGGACATATTTTCCCAGATACTTCAGTTGATGCCCATAGGCAACACATCTTCATCAGGAAACCACTCTGGTGGCGCCACTCCATTCAAGGTACATGTCAGCTTTTACATTCCAATATTTGAAGGCCAAATAGATGCAGATGCTATAGATAGATGGTTAAATCTATTGGAAGGATATTTTTTGGTTCATGATTTTTCTAATAGGGAAAATATTACTTTTGCACTCCTCAAATCCGCCCCCCATGTCAAGGACTAGTGGGAAACTCACTGTGAATAGAGGGACAAGAGAGAACCCTCACTGTTTCTAGTTGCACCCACTTGGAATTATTTATGGGATGCCATCAAGGAACAATATTACCCCATGGGGAGCTATGAGGACAAGTACATACAATGGACTGTGCTACGACATCAAAGGGATCAAGACATGCATGAGTTGATGAATATTTTCCATACCCTATGCAAAAAGTTGGGTATCAAATATTATGAGAAGCATTTGGTGCTCCAATACTGATTTTGTTTCCACAAATACATTCAGGAGGAAATGGATTTCCTTCACATTTCATTCCCTGGAGCAGAACACCAATATGTTGCTACGATTGAGCATAAATTCAAGTAGAAGAAGTGAGAATTTGTATCTGCAAACCTGAAGCAGAGCAAAGGAACCCCCAAGCCACAAAAAAAGGAAAATTTAGGTCGTGAACCCCTAGGAAAACTCCTCGAAGCCGAAACTCAAGAATAATGGGAAGGTGAAGAAATGCACCGACAAGTGGCGTGAGTTCCATAAAACTCCCACTCACATCATGAAAGAATGCACGTGAAGCAGGTGCTGGTGGACGAGCTAAAAGAGTCAGAGACAAATGCATCGTATAATTCTTATCCAAAACCCAACAAGGGAACCAAAAAGGAAAAGCATATCATTAACGCCGAACACGCCACGACGATAGCCACCACCAAGCTCAATAAGGCAGAACCTGAGGATCTAGAGGAGGGAGAGAACCTCTTCCACTCGCATATGTGGGTAACGGGTTCACTAGTGCATTTCATCATTGACAGTGGGATATAGAAGAACTTGATATCAGCCAAGGTTGTTAAGAGATTGAAGCTATCAATGAAGCCACACCCACAACCATACACCATCGGGTGGCTCCACTAAGGGTGAGATCTCTGTGTCAGCCAACAATGTCACTTGCCTTATAGTATCAACCCCTTTACAGATGAGGTATTTTGCGATGTTTTCCCTATGGAATTTTGTGATGTTTTATTAGGAAATCCATACCTATGAAAGCATCATGTTGTATATGAATCTACACCTCATTCCGTTATTATTATTTTGGGTCAAAAATTGTAAATGATACTAGAGGCATCAATCCATCGATTTGACCTCAGGCATACCGCTACCCAATAGACCAATATAGTGACGCTATGTTATGGAGAAAGATGAAATAAAAAGGTATATTTAGGAACTATTGTAGAAAGGGAAGATACGGCCAAGTTCATCACCATGTGGGAGCTTGTTCGTGTTGGTAGAAAATAAGGAAAAAACCTGGAGGCTCTGTATTGACTATCGGGCACTGAATAAGATCACTTTCTAGAATAGGTATCCAATCCCACAGATTTATGAGCTTTTAGACTAGCTTAAGGGGTCCAAATATTCAACAAGATTTAATTGAAGTTTGGTATCACCAAGTATCAATGAAACCCTCCGATGTGTGGAAGAGTGCCTTCAAATCCAAGGAGGGCCTTTTCGAATGGCTAGTCATTCCTTTCGGGTTGACGAATGACCCCAAAAGCTTCATGAGTTTGATGGAAAATATCTTGTGTCCCTTAACCATCTCATTCATGGTAGTATATTTGGATGGCATCCTGATTTTTATAAAAATTTAGGAAGATCGCATACACCATATTTGGGATTGGCTAACCCCAACCACCGTGACAAAGCTCCACAAATTTTTGGGTCTTGTCAATTTCTATCGTAGGTTTGTGTTGGGATTCTCTCACATCACTTGTACTTTGAGTGAAGTCACCAAGGGTGGAGTGAAAGAAAATTTATTTTGGTCCAAATCCTAACAAAAGGATTTTCGAGTTGAAGCATCGCCTCTTCTTTGTACCAGTGCTCACATTACCAGATCTGCAACAACCATTTGAAATTGAGACACATGCCTCCGACTATGATTTTGGTGCAGTTCTTACCGAGCAGGGGCATCTGGTGGCATATCACAATGATACACTTTTAGATACAATTCGAAAGTATCCCACCTATGAAAACGAGATGTATTCCATTGTGTAGGCCTACCGAAAATGGAAGCATTACATTATAGGGAAGGAAAAAAATCATCCACAAAAGCTATTGACCCCTGTAGAATGATTTCCATCAGAAATGGTCCACATATCTGCAACAATTACATTTGAACATTAAATACAAGAAGGGAATCACCAATAATGTTGCAGACTACCTCAACTGACCATCGGTTATGTCACTGATCACTATGTTCGACTTTTGTGGACATGAGACTTCGGGATGGCCACATCTTTGCAAGAGTGATCCAAAATTTGGCACCATATACCAGATGCTCCTGGAAGTTAAGCAAGTTCTATATTTTCGCCTCTAGGAGGTATTGTTATGCCACCTAGGACACTTGTGTGTTCCTTCAAGCGAGCGTGATAAGATGATTTCGGAGGCACACTACAGTCGGGTTGTTAGACACTTTTGGTAGAGAAGATAATGGTAGTTTTATTGAAGTATTTTTATTGGAAAAAACTTCGACATGATGTTGGGAAGTACATAAGGTCCTTCACTACTTGCACAATTTCAAAACCTAAAATCAAGAAGAAATGCCTATGTACTCCATTGCCTACTCCTATCTGACCATGGGAATTTATCTCCATGGATTACATGTTAGTCCTTCCTTATACCAAGCATGGCAATGAATTTGTTTTCATGGTCGTCAAAAGATTCTCTAAGATGGCCATTCTAGCAGCCTGCAAGAAGAGCATCACAACAAAAGTCACTTCCAGATTCTTCTTTGAACGAGTGTGGGTACACTTTGCAATCTCGCATTCCATTATCTCAGATCGGGACAGTAGGTTCCTAAGTACATTCTAGTCAAGCCTCTGGTCATTGTTGGATACTAATCTCACTAAGTCCACGACCTTCCACCCCCAAACTGATGGCCAGACAAAGGTCATCAACAGGATGATTGTGCACATCTTAAGCATGTACAACTCGAAGCATCCATGCACATGGGATGAAATCCTCCCCTATGTCCAACACAACTACAACATAGCTCTCCACAACTCAACTAAACACAACCCCTTCCAGGTGAGATTTCCATTCCAACCACTATGTCCCATTAATGTTGCCATACCACTTGCAACTCCTTAGGAAGATTTGACTCATGTCCAATTCGAAGATGACAGAGCTAACAACTTCATTGAGCGAATTCAATACATCCACTAGTAGGTCCATGAAATATTGGACAAATCAAATGCTCAGTACAAATAGCGTCATGACCAACATTGGGTGCCACACCAGTTCTAGGTGGGTGACAAAGTTTGGTTACATTTTCATAAGGAGCGCTTTTCTAGGGCCCACTACAAGATTTTCCCACTCCGATATGGGTTGTACACCATCATTAAGGCTATAGGGTATAATAATTTTGAGCTTGGAATTCCATTATTCCTTGGCCTGCACCCAGTATTCATTGTGGATTGACTGCGGCCATACTTCCCCCCATTATTGGACACATCTGACATAGTTGAGCAGTTGACACAAATAGAGCTCAACCCAAGCTATATCGAATAGGCCAAAAATGATAGGATCATGAAAAAAAAGATCAATAACACTCACCAACAGAGGATCCAACTATATCAAGTTGTCAAAGCATGCCAACGCCTTCACCAGGGAAAGTGGCTCACCAAGAAGTATGTTCAATAGAAATTTCCCCACCTCATGGAGGCTCTGCATGCAATGGGGATCATTGTTTCCTAAGGGACGAGGACTGATCCACATGGATATCGGTGGAAAATTTCCTATTCCACCTAGAAATCTAGTCGGTTTCATTTGTTTCCTTGATTATACCATAATTTACTATTTTTAGCAGTTTTTGAGGTCCTTAGCTTCTGGAGTTGTTTCAAACCCTTACACAACATTTTTTTGACATTTTCACCATGCACATAGCCATAGGTAGGGGCATGCTGCAAATATTTGTGTAATCATAGAGAAATTTCTAACGAGGTATCAAACACACCAAACATAGATCATATGACCAAGTCACGACCTTGAGAAGTTGGCTACCGAATTAACCCCAACGAGGCCAACATACTCTTGGTGTTCCATCTCCTAGGGTTATGGTTTTTGTTGTTTAGGGTTTCCCTTTGTTTTTCAATAATAAAATGCCCCTGAGCCTCATTATAATGCAGTTTAGAGGCATGTAGTGGCCACATCTCTTCTCAGAGAAAAGCTACCATCTCCCAAGTTGGTTGATTTCCATTTTGTATGTAAGCATCTTTCAGTTCTTTGATATTAATGAAATGAAGATTTATTTCTGTTGCATCTCTGTGTTTCTATTTATATCTTATTTTTTTTCGTTCCTGCATAAGTCTGGATCAAAATCCTTGATGGTTCCTTAGTTGAATGAAGATATAAAATTGATAGAGGTAGGGATTGTCACCCTTTGATTGTTAGAGAATGATTAAAGCATAGAGGATTATAGTTAGGACATATGATATGTAATAATCCAAATAATTATGTAACAAGTCGTTTATGTTTAATAATTCCTCATGTTAAATAATGCTTTTGGGAAAATTTACAAGTATGTTCTTGACGATCTTCATAGTGGTGTCAACTAGACAACCATGCATATGTGAGAGATGTGTTGTTCCTTGAAATACCCCAGAAAAAGTTAAATTGGTTAAGTATTGAAGGAGATAGTAACATACTAATCCACATAAACAATATTAGAACTGTACCCCTTTATATGATTTACTATTTGATGCAACCACAAACAAGACATTTTACATACTACAAAGATCAAAATTGTTAGATCGATGAAATAAAAATTCTAGTAAAATCAATCGAAGTTGATCAATTAAACACTAAGAAACCATTAACTATCCTATGACTAGCTCCACCTATTACGATATAGTAAAAAAACCTTCCTTAAAGAAATGTTGCACCACCATCTACCCCTCTACGAGGGTTGATCAGATTTGGATCAAGGACCTAAGTGATAGCTCAAATTTCAAAGTGTTCAAAAGTATATCAAACTTGAGCGACCAGATAGATCTCGTCTTCCTGATTCCACCGCCACAAATGGTTCGAAAAAACGACACTGTATGAAAAAGTTATTGCGATTTGAAAAGCCTAGTAAACCTCAAATTTCGACAGTTGACCAGGTTTTATTGGGCATTTGTACAGTTAGAAAAAAGAATATTCCAAGGAATATTCCCCAAAATATTCCTTATGGGCCAGTTAGATGTTGACAAGTGTTCAATTGTTATTGGGTGTAAGGTTTTGTGGACCAATGAAAAGGTGCCACGTGGCTTGCCCTGAGGCCGCCACATGGCCCTTGAACAATGTTGTAGAATTTTTTTGGGTCCGCAGGGCTTGACCCCGAGACCTCCTGCCTAGCACGCGCATGTTTTACCGTCTCCCCTAAGCTTTGTTCTTAACATACTAAGGATCGACGATGTATTTGAAATTAACATGTTTTATATGCGGGGGAGCAGAGGGCTAACCCCTCCCCCATAGGACCATGCCTAATCCAAGGGATAAACCACCAATGTAAAACTTAACCATCTGCAACTGTCGGTGGTTATTGTTATGTGGTCACATGGCCCAGTTCAAAGGTTTCTCCGCGCGGTTTATGTTAACTTCGACATTAATCACCATGGTCTCCGCGTGTTGTTACATTGCAATGTTTAAAACATTAAATCCACAGTTTACGATGAACACCGGTCATCTAACCGTAGTTTCTGCCATTTCCAGGCCTTTTCACATGGCCATGTTCTGATGTTTTATGCAGCAATTTAATCAAACGGTTGTGTTCAACCCGCGATTCAAACTCTAGTTCAGAACCTTATCCTGTAGTCTAAGCAGAGTTCTACTCAACTGTCCACCCCTAACTGCCTATCATAAATTTCATGGTTAGCGCTGGCGGAGTTATAGCACACCCCTATTTTAATACAGATTTGGCCAAGTTTATATCCAGCTAACCGAAGTCCTCCACAATTAGTGGAGTTCTCCTAGGGGTTAGTGGACGAAATTGATTATGCTCTATCTTGAGCATTATTCGACCATTCTGGGAGTGTGAATAGTCAATTTCGACTTTCTTAGACATTATAGAGCGATTGGTGAGGGTTTCAAAGCCATTAGAGGACTTCTGAGTGTGAATTTTCTTCAGAGAAATTCTAGGGGCCACTAGGGCCACCAGGGGCTAGCAACAGAATGAGGCCTAATGAGGGTAGCTGGAGGTCTTAATCAGGAAAAAAATAGTAATTTTTGGATGTTTTAGACATTATGAAACCATTATTGAGGTTTTAAAATCCAACAGAGGACTTCTGAAGGCCGATATGCTTCAAATAAGTTCCAAGGGCCACGAGGGCCACTAGGGGCCAGCAGGAGAATGAGGCTTATCTAGAGCAGCCAATAACCATTCTAGGAAAACCAATAGTCTATTATGACTATTTTAAACCTTTTGAATCCAATAGAGGGATTTTTAGAAGCTTTTGAAGAATTTTTAAGGCCGATATGCTTCAAATAAGTTTTCAGTGAGCCTAGAGCCACAGGGTGCCACCAGGTGTTGGAGGTGTAACCAGAGAAGCCAGAGGCCCTTTTCAACAAGTGAATAGTCTATTATGACTATTTTTGAAATTATAAATCTAATGGAAGGATTTTCAGAGCCATTTGGAGACTTATAGAGCCGAAGAAGCCACAGGGAAGTTTCGGGAAGCCGAGGGCCAACAGGGGTTGGAGGCCTAGATTAGGGAGCCAGAGTTCATTTGGGGAAAAATAACAGTCTATTTTGGGTGAATGATATATGATGGAGACAATAGAAAAGTTTTCGGGGACATTAAAGGATTTATTAAGGAGTTATTTCCATAAATAAACTCATGGAAGCTTAAGGGCACCAACATATGAGGTCAAGTCTAAGGAAGCCTAGGTCCATCTTCAGAGAGATAACAAACATTCCAGGGGTATGATGGTATTATAAACCCAATGGTATAGTCCAAATAAACATTGGAGTTGAGTTAGTGACTTGTAAAAGAAATTTTCCATCATAATCCCAAAGAGCCAAGTCAGTTGACATAGGCTCGAGGAGACGTAGCCCACAACATTCAGGTGAACTACTTTATTAAATTTTTTGTTTTGTGTTGATGATTATTTTCTTCACTTTATGGTTTATGTACATGCTTAATATCAGCAAAAACAAATGTCTAATTCCTCACACATAAAGACTCAAAACAGTTTAAAGAACATACACTTGTTTCAAGTATTCAATTCTGCATTATCAAGTATAAGCAAGATCTTAATTTGTTTAACTGAGTGGGAGGTGCTTGAAAATCATAAAAAAATATCCACCCATTTCAGATTAGATGGTATCAGAGAACTAGGTTGCTTGGTTGACAGAGCACTAGGTTGCTTGTTGACTTGAAAAGTGTTGTGCAAAGAATTTAACTGTTTGAAAATTGATTGATGCTTACAAGTTTGAGTTTGCTAGAGGTGAAGGGAAAGCTACAGTTAGCTAAGTCCAGAAGAGGACAAGAAGGAAGAAGGCTGGAAGCATTCTCCTTACCCAAAGGACCTCAAGGCAACCCTTGAAGCACAAGAGTGATTGTTTGCAAAAGAGGCTGCTTGAAGAAGAGACACAAGTTGCGGAAAAGAGTTTGAACCTACAACCAAATTGTTAAGAAGATTTTCCAATTAATTTTGAATCTTTGTAAATTATTGTTGAAGTTCTATATTTCATTTTCATAATCATGACAACTTCTTCAAGTGAGGTTTCAAAATCCTCCTTTACAAGACTCTTCGATGAAGAGATGAAGCGGGACTTCTACATCCCGAAGGATATGGTGCAAATTTTGTATGAAGATGGAAGAGAAAGAACTAGAATTCATGAAAAATTGGTTGCTATGAAGCAAGAGAAAGAAGGAATGCTTCAAAGAATGCATGAGATTGAGATGCAACTCCATCATGCCCAAGAGGAAATAACCAAACACATGCATGAAGCAGAGGTAATTCACTCAAATTTGTCTTCAAATTCCTCTTCAAATAGATTTATAGGTTCATTTGAAAAGCACACTAGAGGTATAGGGTCCAATTTGATGTTAAAAATGGGCTAGGAAGGCAAGGGTCTAGGAAAAAATGCACAAGGCATGATTGATCCTATTGTGGTTGAGGAAAGGCCTAAGAAGTTTGGTCTAGGCTATGTTCAATCTTATGGAGAAGAATCTACAAACATGAAGGCATTTGAGACAACTCCAAGAAGAACTTTTGTTGCAAGTTCTAAACCACAAACATGTCAAGTTTGTTTTCAAGTTGAATTCCATTTTTTGAAACCTATGTTGCAGCAGGATGTGTGTAGACATGCAGCTTATGGCGAGCAAGAGAGTTCTGACAACTATCAAGACATGAACATTGATGTTGGTCTTCAAAAGAAAGCTGGAACCTCTTCAAGTCCATCTCCTCAAGAAGGCAAAAAATATGGACATGCAAAGAAAAATTTGAGGTGTAATTCTTCCCATAGTCAAGTTGATTATGTTTATGATAAGCATGAAAAATCTGCATGCGAGTATGGAAGAAAGAGTTGTTGTTCCTATTGTGGTATGTGTAACCATGAAGTTTCAAAATGCTGGAAGAGGATGAAGGCATACAGGAAACAGTTGAAGCGAAGGAAACTTTCTTAAAATATGCAAAATACTTGCACACATTGCCAGAAGAAGGGACACGCCATTGCCCAATGTTGTACATTGCATTCAACTAATCATCCCAAGCATTTGAAGCAAGAGGATAAAAATACTGGCAAGAATGGAACCAAATATTCCATCATTGATGTGAGAACAAATGTTTCACAAGAAGAATATTTTCAACAAGAAAAATCACCATGGAAGTGGCTTGGTAAGAAGTGGTTTGAATTCTTAACTCAGTAATACATACATTCATTTGTACATATGAAAATTTCGGTGATGTATGCATGTATTTTTGTTGGAAAACTTACATTTTTTTAAGCCACCTTTGATCGATGATCAAGGAAATGATGTTCAACTACCTTCTATTAAAGATTTCTCGCTAGAAATTCCTGGTTGAGTTCAAGGAAGACACAATTATTGACAGGAGGACAAGAGTATCAAAGAAGGGAAAGTGTTGACTAGATTCGGGTTGGGGCTCAAAGGCACTAAGCCATGCAAGGCAAAGTGTATGGAGGCTGGAAAAGTGAGGGTGATGTATCGCTGTTTTCTGCAATTTATGGTTGCTGTACATGTCTCAAGTTTTTCTCTACTGCTAGAAGGCTTGTTCACTACCTTGATGGAGTCACTTCAAGGAATCACAAGCATTTCTTCACTGCCAGTGAGATTTTTTGGTACCCCTACAAAGTTGTTTGCTTCACCTCTCTGCGCAAGAAGCCTCTTTCTTATTTCACCCTTTTTTTATTTTATTACTTTATGCACATTGGAATTTTATTCACATTTATTTTCCAGGGGTGGAAGAGGGATCTTGAATTATTCTATGAGCAAGAGAGGTTGTTCACTTTTTTGAAGAGACTCTTATATATACACCTTTGGAATTAGTATGCTCACTTAAGTTTTTCCTCCTCTCCCTTCTCTACTGGAGTGAGCTAACTCATTTAAAACTGATGAATATAAATGACCGATTCAAGGAACGAGATCCTATGATAAATACGAGCATCATAGATCCAATTGAGCTTTTGTTTAGTATGAAACATATTTTCCATTCATGCATCATTTCCCTTAAAATATATTTAGGCCCAAACAAATAAGTAGACCAATTATAAGCCAAGTGTTGCTAGTTGTCACAATTTCCCTTTCGAATTTTGTGACATTCCTTAGAGCCAAACAAGATGGATTTCATACATGGTGTTATTAAAACAAAACACAAGAAAATACATGAAAGAAAAGGACATAACATAAAAGACAAAAAAATAAGAAAGCAGAGACTAGTAAAGGCGTGCATAAAAAAAACTCAAATGAAAAGGGGAATGTAAGAAAAGTGTTGTAATGAAATGAAAAAGTAACTAGAATGAAAATAAGAAAAATAAAAAAGCTAAACCTAAATCCTAATATATCTAAATTAAAATTTCAGGATTATATGAACTCAAATTTCCAATACAGCCATTCAAGTTGTTCCCGACCTGCAAGCATAAAGATATAAATTTTTAGCAATAGTATAAAACGATGTGAGGATGTTGGGGCCCTTGTTTTGAATACTTGTTTTGAATGTTTTGAATTTTGAATAAAGAGAAGATTTTTGGGTTGCGGAACGACACATGGCAGCCGCAACCAAGTCGCAACTATGGTGAGTAGCGGAGCTACCGAGGTTGCGACAAAATAGGAGATAGCTGAAGAAAGCAGATGCATAAGTGCAGACGAAGAGAAGATACAAAAGAAGACAGAAAGCAGAACTCATAGACAACAAGAGAGAAGCCGGAAGTAGCCGAAGAAGAATGCAAGAGGAACTAGCAGTTGCGATGGCAGGTGAATAAATAGCCGTCACCCGGCCGAAAGAAGGGACGAATGCAGAGCGACTGAAGAGGATTGAGCGGATGCTGCAGAGGGAGTCCATTCTAAGAATGATATCTCTATAGTTCCTAGGCTTCTCTTATCTATCTTTCTGTCCTATAAGACGTCTGTAACGGACTTGTAAAGCTCTTCTTGTGGAAGTGATGTAACTATGGATTTGGCTGAAGGTTATCAATATACTTGCAGGTTGCTGTCTTATTATTTGAGTTACATGCATGCATGATGTCTGTGATGTCTTAAAATTTTATTTTCTTAATACCTGTACACTCTTCTCAATGTTCTTCTATATATGATGATGTTTATGCAATCAATCCCATATTAATCATGAGTTGCGGATTCTTCAACCACTATTGATCTATTCCCCTTCTGCATGTGGTCGCGGCACGCCTCGGGTGAGACTCTCTTCTCTCCGGAGTAGGGTGAAAATTCCGGCGTGGTTCTAGACTACAACGGATTCCCTTGTTGGCCCCAACCTCTGAACCTGGGTCTTGCCTGCAAGACCTATTTCTTCGCCAACAAATGGTTCCGTTGCTGGGACCCTACACGTTGTGAGGGGAACTAGATCATGGTATCAAGGGTATTTGAAGGAGAAATACGGAGATGGTGGGATAACCATCTGGACCAGTTTATTGCTTAGCAAGCGGAGTTGACGAATCAAAAGGAGAGGGTGCTCAAGGATCTCGTCCTTTTCTCGTATTCCGCCAGTGATACCTACGAGATCCTCTAGGGAAAATTCCCTAGTGACCTCTACAATTGTCTACGGAGGTTGCAGACCAGGGTACCTAGGGATATCTTGCGGAAGATGAACCGCAAGTGGGTGCACGGGGATCTGGTGGCCCTGCATCGGTTGGATACCGAGTTGACCCGCGCGGTGGATTTTTGGGTAGAGACCACTTTGGACGGATATATTGTGGAGTTTGCCGCAGAGTGCTACCAATCCTTCTCGAAGGCTGAGGCTATCTTCCACTATGGGCTAAGAGGGAAGATGCTCAAGGAGATTCCGTTGTGGATTAAGGCCCTGATGGTGGACGGAGGGCTGATGGAATTCCAAAATTCGAGCATGGAAGCGTAAACCTCCAGTGCTGGGGGGAGGGCTGAAGGGACAGATGCTACGTGAAGTGTGAAGCGGGGGAGTGGGGAATGGATGCTGAGGCCGCAAGGAGGTTGAGGGAGCGACGTGCACATCGGAGGGCGCAGATCGCCGACAGGTGGCGAGAAAGGGTGATGCGGGAGTTGAAGTGATGAGAAGACAATAGGAAGAATCAGGAGGAGGCGCCTTAGAGGATAGGAATTATGGACACTCAGGCAGATACCCGGGAGAGGGAAGGGACCGCTATGGGAGTGCGGCGGGTGTATGGGAGCCTGGTTAGGAGAGAAAGGGAGACGACGACTGACGAAGACGATGCAGGTGTGCAGCCCGAAGAAAGTTCCGATGGCGAATGGTACGTCGTGATGCAGCGGTTGTTTCAAGAGCAGACGACATTCATCTCTCCAGGCAGCCCTACTTCCCAAAATTTGCACGGCAAGGATCCCTACCTTCCCCTGGTACTCTATAAACCTTTGAGTAATATTTTCGTTAAGTTACAAGCATTAAGTCGATTGCACAGCAGTTCAGTGTCGCACGTTAATAGCAGCGTTACTAGTAGTATTGCAGTTCCTAGTAGTATAGTCACACAACAAGGACCTGGAGGGTTTATTCTGGTCACCCCTTCGCAAGTAAATATGGCCGGGTCATTCACCTGGTATCCAGAATTTTTTGGCCGAGATAACGATGATGTGGAGCAACACTGGTATCTCTGTGAAGCCATATGGAGGGCTCAGCAAATGCCAGACACAGGGAAGCTAATAGAGTTCCAAACCACGCTCAGAGAAAGGGCTCTGTGATGGTTCATCAAGTGGTCCGAGGCCCATCGGAATCCAGTAATTGTGGACGTTAAGTGGGATTTTGTCCAAGAATTTAAGCTTCCCCAGACAGAACAGCAGGGTCTGTCCGAGCTCTGGGAGATTAAGCAGAAATAAGGAGAAACTGCATGGGAGTTGATGCGTCGGTTCAAGGACGCGATCGGGAAACTCAACTACCTGATCGACCCAAACCATCAGAGGGATTGGTTCATCAAGGCTCTGCTTTCCTTGACACGAACCCCCCTCACCCAGCAGAAGATTGACAACTTGCAGGATGCTCCGGAGCATGCCATGAAGATAGAGGCCATGGCGGGCTACCCTCAGGAATATCGGGGGGGGGGGGGTGTGGGCGGCCCCGCAGGATCCTTCCTTGGTGGGATTGCAACATCAGATCACCAGTCTGACTGAAAAGCTCAAGGAGATGCAACCTATAAGACCAGCCGGGCTGAATGTTTGGTGCACTCACTTCCTGGTCGAAGGGCACGTCGTAACCAAGTGTCCCCAGTTGCGTGGCACGAGTGTGGGACCCTCTATCGCGACAATCTAGGGGGGTCCATCTACTGGGGGTGGCGCAGCAATGAATCCACAGGGGGTATACCGGCCGCAACAACCTTACGCAGGGTTCCCACCACAACCAAACCCAACAACCACGGAATATTGCGAAATTTTTCGGACGATGGGGCATCAACCTCGGATGTGCCCAATACTATAGAAATACTCCAATGTCCCCAACAGCATATACTGTAATTTTTTTGCTTCCACGACTCACAACACTGAGCATTGCAAAGCTCTCGATGCACTAGCGGACCGGTTGGACCGACCCTCCTATCGGGTGAACGAGGCTTCCAGGGGTAGAGGAGGCGGTATGCGCGGAGGCCGCACAGGGAGACGAGGTTCGCTGAAATGCTACAAATATGACCAGGAGGGTCACGTAGCCCAGGAATGCCCCCTTCCCCAATGTCCATGGTGTTCCCAGTGCCGCGTGAACGCCCATGCAACATAGGACTACCCGGAACTTATCAAGAAGTGGGAGGAATGGGCACGGAAAAGGGGCACGAATCTGGTCAACTCCGAACCTCGGGGGACCGCGACTCCAGCCATGCAGAATGTAGCTATTGTGATGAGAGGTAGAAATAAGACGGGGGAGAATGCTTGCGGAAAGGAGCCGACATGGGTTATCTGGCCCGCCTCCCCGAACCAATTCACCAGGCCGGACGCACAGAAGAAGTACTTCCAGGAGGCAGTGGAGACATTTGCTCAGCTGGGGGGAGCCAAAGGCCTTGAGGTACCCCCGACGACTGGCCTCGGGGAATAGAGCACCACGGGGACCCTGATTGAAGAATGACTCCAGTTTTTCCTCAAGATTATTGATAATGCTTCGATGCGGGAACAACTCAAGCGTACCTTGGAGGACGTACTACAGGGGAATACAGGGCCAAAGGAAATTTTGAACACAACACCCCAGTACATACATCGGGTCAAGCAGAACAAGTGAATAACGGGAAAAGAGTTCCGGCTTAACACACATATTGCGGGATTCCAGATCAGCGACACCATGTTTGACTTAGGATTTGACGTCAACATCCTGTTGCGGAAGACATGGGAGGCTCTTGGCCGGACACGGCGGACCTACTCGCCAATCCAGCTTAAAATGGAGAACCAGTATTGCATTGTGCCAATCGGCTGACTCGAAGGCGTCAAGGTCGACATTGTAGGGGTGAAGTCTTACACGGATTTTGAGGTTATTGATATTATGGGAGACAAGGATTCTTACCCTGCCCTGTTAGGCATCGATTGGGATTTTGAGAATTACGCCATCATCGAGCTCAAAAAGGAGCTGATGATCTTCGAAGATGGAGAGGTCCGGGTCACTCAGCCTCTCGACCCGTATCAAGGCTCGAGATATACAGAAACTGTGGATAACCGGGAGGATGTTCAGATGTTGGAAAACCTTTATCGGATGACAGCAAGGAAGTGGGAGGACTATATTAACCCGACCACAACCGGATCCGTCAGTTGGCGTAGTGTCCAGAGCTTGGAGCTGGGATTGGAACTAGCCTAGGAAGACTGGCAGCAAGGTGGGTATGAGACCAGCACGCGGAGGTGTGCCAACATTTCCCGAGTCCGTTGGATTGGCGCGGAGATTAGGTAGTATCCCACCCTGTCGAACATGCAAGTCGTTAATACCTTTATTGCAAAAGTATAAGACACGGTACCAGAAGGAAGCCGGATACCACTTTTGGACGAAGCACTATAGTCCACATCTGTCAGGTGGTGGAAAAATCACCGCAACACCCTATCGCAGTGGAGTTGTGTGGCGGAGGCTTTGAGGGCGCGGTTCAAAGAAGACAAAGTTCCTCGAAGCAGGCATAGGTACCAAGGGACTTCCGATCTGCGGGACCACTTGAAAACCTGTGAGGAGCGGTGGCGAATTCTAGGGTACCCAGAAGAGCTGTGGGTACATCAGTTCATCCACTACTTAGATACCATCCCCCAAGCCTGGTACTTAGAAGAAGAGAGAAAAAGAGGAACCAGCTCCTGGCAGGAAGTCACGAAAAAATTTGTTCGGTGCTTTTCCTTTGAAGGAGAGACAGAGCTGGTGTCTCGGGCATTACAAGCTATCAAGGGGGTACTGTTTCTCCAAGATCTAGGGACCGACGGGAGCACCTTTGCATCACATCCTGAGGGCAGGCGTGAGTTGTCTTGCCAACGGATCGATGGCGATCCAGATGATGATAGTCTGGAGGACCTAAGGTACCTATATTTTGAAGAGAAGGAAGGTGATCAAAACATCAAAGAAGAACCGACCACTGAGGGCATCCATCTACTCCCACTGAAGACAAAGAAGTTAAACATCGGCATGGAGGAGAAATCCAAACTGGCTACAGTTGGGGACTACTGGGACAAGGAGACGACAAAGGAAATTTTCAGCCTCCTCTAGGAATATGAAGACCTATTTCCTTCATCGGTTACAGACTTAAAGGGCATCAAAGGTGACCTCGGAGAAATGCGCATTGTGCTGAAATCGGATGCCAGGCCTGTGAAGCATCGACCCTATTGGTTGAACCCGCGGATCAAAGAAAAGGTCAAGATGGAGATCGATAAGATGCTGGCAGCAGGTCTAATCTTTCCTGTGGAAGAAGCGGAGTGGGTGAGTCCTATCATCATTCAAAATAAGAAGGATAAGTCATAAATCTGTGTCTGTGTTGACTACCGAAGTCTGAACAACGCTTGCATCCATGACCCATTTCCCACTCCATTCAGCGACGAAGTATTGGATCATGTTGCAGGGAATGAAGCCTACTCCTTCACTAATGGATTTTTGGGCTATCATTAGGTGCGCATTGCGGAAGAGGAAAAAATGAAGATGACGTTCACCAGCGAGTGGGGATCGTTTGCATACCACATGATGCCGTTCGGATTGAAGAACACCCTGGCTGTGTTTTCTCGGATCGTCATTGCTACTTTCCGGGAGTATATCCACAAGTTCCTGGAAGTCTACATGGACGATTAGACCATCTAGACTTTGCTGAAAAACCACGCCACCCTACTACACATCATTTTTGATCAGTGTCGACAGTTGCAGATTTCCTTGAACTTGAAGAAATGCATTTTTGCAGTTCCTTTCGGCACGCTGTTAAGACATGTGGTGTGCAAGCAAGGGGTCTGCGTCAACCCCGCTAAGGTGGCCGTGATCGTCCACATGGAAGCCACTGAAACGGTGAAGCAGTTGCGGGCACTTCTAGGGCACACAGGTTACTACAGATGGTTTGTCCGAAATTATGCGAAGATCACCGCTCCTCTGGAAAAGCTATTGCGGAAGTCAAAAGTGTTCCAGTGGATGGAGGAGTGTCGGATGGCCCTTGAATCTCTGAAGGAGAAGCTGGCAACTGCGCCTATTCTTGTTCATCTAGACTGGGATAAGCAGTTCCATGTGCATATTGATGCTTCCAGTATTGCACTTGGGGCTGTCTTGGCGCAAGCAGGAGAGACGACAGTTGACCACCCATTTTACTTTGCCAGCCGCAAACTGTCTAACGCAGAGCAAAATTACACCACTACCGAGCGGGAGGCCCTTGCAATGGTGTATTCACTCCAGAAGTTCCACCACTATCTTCTAGGAGGTAAATTCAAGTTATTTACGGATCACTATGTGTTAAATTACCTGGTCAATAAGCCCGTTTTGGAAGGACGGATCTGTCAGTGGCTTCTACTCTTCCAAGAATTTACATTCGAAGTGATTGTCAAGCCCGGGAGGTTGAACGTCGGGCCTGATCATTTATACCAGTTGGAAATGGGGGAGAATGACGGTTCTCTCGATGATCAACTACCGGATGCTGATATTTTCCGCGTTGAAGCCGTACCCGATTATTTGGCCGACATTGCAACTTATTTGACCATGGGGTAGTGCCCTCAGCACTACACCTCGCTCCAGAAACGTCACTTGGTCGTTCGTGCTGTCGAATACCAACTGATTGCGGGGCAGCTATATAAATTGGGCCTCGATGAGGTTTTGCGCAGATGTATACTCGACCATGAACGTGAAGCAGTGATGTGGGAATGCCACATCGGCGTTGCGGGCGGGCATGTGGGGGCGAAACCCACTGCCAGGAAGGTGCTCCAAGCTGGACTATGGTGGACAACAGTCCATGCCAATTGTAAGACATTTGTTAAGAGATGCGATATCTTTCAGCGAACGGGGAGGCCCTCTCATAGGGACGAGCTCCCGCTACACCTGGTGCATGTGTTGCGGCTGTTCGAGAAGTGGGCTGTCGACTTCGTAGGCCCCATAGCCCTAGTAGCCAGGCCTTCCAAGGCCTGATACATCATTACCAAAACTTACTACCTTACCAGGTGGGCTGAGGCAGCGGCGGTACGGGACTGTACGACAGATACAATAGCGCGGTTCATCTTTGAACACATCATCAGCAGGTTTGGTTGCCTGCGAACTTTAACCAGTGATCAAGGTACACATTTCATTAATGAAATGATCAAATCGCTACTGAACACATTCATGATTCAACATCACAAAAGCAGCCCGTACCACTCGCAGGCCAATGGTACTGTTGAAGCGTTCAATAAAATCCTCGAAAAGTGTTTGACAAATATCTGCAATGCCCAATGGGATGACTGGGATGAGCGGTTACCAGCTTCACTATGGGCCTACCGGACTATGGTGAAGTGCTTGACCAATCAGACATCGTTCTAGCTGGTGTATGGCCGGGAAGCTGTGATCCCCGCTGAGTTCACCGTACCGAGTCTTTTAATTGCCACATCCCTCAAATTCTCGGAAGAGGAATCGCTACAGGAGCGCCTCCACAAATTACAAGAACTGGACGAGGCCCGGTTTCTGGCTGAGTTTCACTAGAAGGTTCAAAAGGACAGGAAGAAGGTGTGGCACAACCACCACATCAAGAACAAAACGTTCCAGGTTGGAGGAAAGGTCCTCTTATATGATAGAAAGTTTTAGAAGTTTCTAGGAAAACTGCAGATGCACTGGTTGGGACCTTACTTCATCGTCGAGATTAGAGATCCCAGAGCCGTTTGGTTGGCTCAGTTGGATGGTACTTTTTTACCTGGGTGGGTGAATGGCGCACACCTGAAACACTACCATGAATAATTTTCTTTCATCTTTCATTAATAACTCTCGCAACCGAGAGAAACCGTAGAGTAGCGTAGTTGAATAACTCTCCTGCAACCGAGATGAGAATAGGTAGTGTTTATCATTCATGCATAGGTCGCCAATAACCACTCTGTTGCGTGGACCGCACCTCAACCGATTGTGGTTGGGGAGGGGCAAGTCCAGCGTGTCATGCTCGTAGGATCAGCAAACGTGTCAGTGTCAGTCCATATCATTTCAGTTAGTACTTGTGTCAGTCCGTATGATCGTCTAGTTTTGCAGCATAAATTACCATAATTAGAAGTAACCTTGCAATAGTCATTTTTCCATAATTCGCAGTAACCTCAGCCGTCGCGTCCGCCCATTTCCCCATGCCACCATCAGCAAATGTCAGACTACACCTCAACTAGCGATTGATCACACGATTATCACTGAGAAGAATGCCAGCAGGAATTAACTCGTCATGGGGTCTCATCAACCTCAATCATGGCAGTTAATTACATAACTTGCATGGAAAAAAGCATGAGAATGCTGGATCAGTTAGAATTAGAAATTGGAGCAGAACTAGAACAACAGAAGTATCCAGAAGCATAGCACCGAGAGAAGATGCCGAGACCAATTCTGCAGGTGTATCAACGCCGAGCGAAGATGCCGAAAGCCAACCCAGAAGTCATCGAACCACAGCTCAATAGAAGAATTCATAAAACAGAGTCCCTCGTTGGGAAATACGACAATGCAGCCCTTATAGACGCAAACCTCTCGGACTCTTTCGAGTTCCCAGCACTCAAATGGCAGGTGTATATGGAACATTACTTCACAGAAGCCGGGCGTTCAGTGAACATAATTTTACCAGAGTTACGAGGCCTACAACAATCCTCCCTCCTGAACTTAAGAAATCTTCTGGTCTTCGGGACCACAGGACCGGCCATGCAGTGCACCAAGTTCTTACTCAGCCGCATTGAAAGCGGGTCCTTGTGGTTGAATAAGGAAATTCCCATTCATGCCGAGGATATCCACCGGTTTACAGGGCTTTCACAGAATGGCCCGGACATCTCGACTACATGTCAGACCACTTCCAAGCGAGCAAAGAAGTCGGGAGATGCCTACTATTATGTAAAATATGGCACACGACGGGGAGGAAAGGAAGCCAAGATGGAGCTTATCAACAAGCCTGAAATCAAGTTCGCATGCTACCTCATTGCCAGTAAGACAATGAGGCACTACACAAAGGGAAAATGTACCCTGGATACTATCTCCATTGCAGAGCACTGTGTTCAGGGGGCTAAATTGAACTGGTGCTCCTTCCTGTTGAAGGAACTATTTGACGCGTGCAAAGAAAATTACAAGCAAGCTACAAGCTTCATTTACGGATATTTGATAGTTGCATTTTCCATGTGGAAGTGGCACACTCCCCTCGTCAGGTTACCAGTGGAAATTACAAAGGGCCAGCCTCTAGCGATGAATTACGTCCCGTGGAAGGTGTCGGGTGATCCCAGCACCAAAGAAGTTAATGCAGAGGCATTTTGGACCTGGTATGGCTTAATGAAGGATGTGGTAACAAGCCAGCAGAGGGTGCCCAGGAACCTGCTGGACGAGTACAGCGAGCAAGTATGGTTCGGGGTCAGTCACAGGCATACTTACCTCTGACCTACTTGTGTGCCGGAGGACACATTTCACATGCGGCCGCTGAAGTTCCAGCTTGAAGATACCACTTTCCACACTGAAGTTTGTTAGTGGTCGGGGGTTGCGATGGAAATATGCAACGGGGTACCCATATACAACTTTGATCAGATGCTACCGCAGCAACGACCTGCCGAGACGGATGCGGAGGCGGCACAACAAGACTCCACCGTGCAGCTCATCCCCCTCATTCGCCACTTAAACACTCAGGTACGCAGTTTTAATGAGGCGACCAAGGTCGTCTCAAGCAATGCCATTCCTTTTCCTTTGCTGTCTGAGTTCCAGCTTTCTCACTCCACATCGCATCCCCACACAACTTCCATCACCTCCCCCATCCCTACTATTTTATTTACTTCTCCAAGTCCGATGACAACCCCGCTAGGGGAAAAGATCAAGTCCACCGACCTCTTAGAAGATCCTCAGGCCAAGCAGGCCCGAACCATCGAATCGAGTCTGGTGATGGACCTCGCTGAGGAGGATCCACCACAACCACCGGTGCCGATACAGGAAGAACCACCCATTGACCCCTCCGAGTTCATCAACATTCCGCTTCCACCACCACGTACCATTCCACCTCCACCTACCACTTCATCCGCACCATCCAATTCACCTGCCACCGTGTCAGATGCAATCATCCAGGAAATACTTAATGGGGACCACAAGGCCGAGGTTGACTCCAGTACTGTAGCAGTAGTACCACCGGTCGACCCCGTTGGGGAACCCCAAGTTTCTTTGTCTGATATAATTACACAGATGGCACAAATTATTGCTGACTCAAATGAGGCTCAGCCTGAGCCTACTGTACTTCCACAGACTGTCCATACAGATCAGCAAAAGCGGCCGAAATTGAATATGGCTGACTCAGCGCCTCATCAAACCCCGCCGCCGTCCCCTCCAGAGCACTCCACTCGATCAATTTCCAGTGGGCAACTCCTACAGGAAAGGCGGCCAGACCAAAGCACTTCGAGGGTTGCCAATTTAGAAACGTGGGGTACGGCTTAGCTATACCACTTTATCCAGAGGGCAACCCATCAGACGGAAAGGCTTCATTATGAACTACAACAGAGGTGCGACGAGCAACAACAGCAGATCACTGCGCTTACTGAACAGTGCGAACAGCTCATGGCGGCACGGCGGCAGTTGCAAGGTCAGATAAACGAAGTCGCCAAGGTGTTTTCCAGGTTATGGCTAGTCGTCGAGGCTCATTACACTCAGCTGCCTGCACATGTACCAGAGACAAATATCGTAGAACAGGCCCTCCACCTCAGGATCACATTCAATGGCCTCCACAAGGAAAATGTGGAGCTCCAAGCAGCATTAGCAGCACGGCCAGCGCTGCCCGATCCAGAGGCAGTTTATACAACAAAAATTGCAGAAAAGCAGGGCCAGGTTACCCAGATGCAGGAAACTCTCAACTCTGCAGCGCGCTATGCTTACGACCTCCTGAAGGGTCTTCAGGAGTGCTCGATGGCCCTTACGGTCAAAACACAGCCCATTTCAGTGCAGCTACAGCACCTTTCGAAGGAAATCCAAGAGGCCACGAACCCCTCGCGGTTGGACCAGCTATATGCCCAAGCGGATGCTCTGGAGGTGCAGAGCCAGCAAACATAGGCCATCTCAGCAATGGCCAAACAAGTAATTCATGAGCTCCGCCCGTCCCTCCAACGCAGCACCAGGACAATGCAACAGCTAGCTGCCAAGGCCGAAACCCAAATCGGCACGGTGTTCGGGACTGTACCGGCGCATGTACAAGAGGAAGCTGTCACCAAGATTGCCGTAGAGATAGATGCATTTTTATAGGGGTGGCCGCAAGCTGTGATGAACTTCAATGAGCTTAAGGCTACAACGTTCAGCAAAGTCCCGGAGTTGGGGCCCTTGTTTGGACAACAGGCTAAAGGTGCGCAGCAAGAACAGGGCATGGGGTCCAGTGAGGTGATGGAGATAGAGACAGTGATTTGTGATTGACTCGGGACGAGTCAAGAAACTGTGGTCGAGGCCTGTTGGGGCCCTTGTTTTGAATACTTGTTTTGAATGTTTTGAATTTTGAATAAAGAGCAGATTTTTGGGTTGCGGAACGACACATGGTAGCCACAACCAAGTTGCAACTACGGTGAGTAGCGGAGCTACCGAGGTTGCGAGGAAATAGGAGATAGCTGAAGAAAGAAGATGCATAAGTGAAAACGAAGAGAAGATACAACAGAAGATAGAAATAAGAACTCATAGACAACAAGAGAGAAGCCAGAAGCAACCGAAGAAGAACGCAAGAGGAACTAGTAGTTGTGATGGCGGGTGAATAAATAGTCGTCACCCGGCCGAAAGAAGGGACAAATGCAAAGCGACTGAAGAGGATTGAGCGGATGCTGTAGAGGGAATCCATTCTGAGCATGATATCTCTGTAGTTCCTTGGCTTCTCTTATCTATATTTCTGTCCTATAAGACGTCTGTAACAGACTTGTAAAGCTCTTCTTGTGGAAGTGATGTAACTATGGATTTGGCTGAAGGTTATCAATATACTTGTAGGTTGCTGTCTTATTATTCGAGTTACATGCATGCATGATGTCTGTGATGTCTTAAAATTTTATTTGCTTAATACCTGTACACTCTTCTGAATGTTCTTGCGTATATGATGATGTTTATGCAATCAATCCCATATTAATCATGAGTTGCGGATCCTTCCACCACTATTGATCTATTCCCCTTTTGCATGTGGTCGCGGCACACCTCGGGTGAGACTCTCTGCTCTTCGGAGTAGGGTGACAATGCCTGCATGGTTCTAGACTACAGCGGATTCCCTTGTTGGCCCCAACCTCTGAACCTGGGTCTTGCCTGCGAGACCTGTTTTTTTCCAACAGAGGAAATAAAGATGTAAACCTAAATACCTTGCACAAGAAGTTGAAGGTCTTACTTATTGAAAAAAATATGTGCCATTAGATCTAGTTTTAACCAATCTACAAATTTACCTTGTTTATTAGAACAATGATCATACAAACCTTGAAGGTTGCTTGTGAATATGCATTCATCTGTATTTTCATTCTTAGAAAACATCAGTAAAGATCGAAACTTATTATTAGCAAAAAAACTCACTTGATAACATTCTTTTAGACAATCATATTTCTGGTCATAATATTCGAAACAACCCTTTTGAAAACCCTTAAATTCTTGGAAACATGATCTTGCAATCAACATACTATAATTACAAAGAGAATCTTGTGAGGGAGATTTAATCTGATCTTGTTCAAAAAAATTTCCGATAACATGAGGATTTGACATAGCCATAAGAAAAAGATGAAGTGTCACAACTATCTGACAAGTACCTAAAAAATGAAATGATGAATCATAAACATGAATGGGCTCAACAATATTAACTGATGTAAAACAACTATCATCTGATGTACTTGTGGGAAAATGATTGATCAAGTGATAGTTGTTAGAAATGGTGTTATGATCATATTGATGAATTACAATATAAGATTCTATATTCTCCATTGGTTCCCTTTGTGCTTTATTACATACTAGATTAGTAATGAGATCTTTGGGGATAAACAATGATTGTTGGCATCATAAATCTGGGAAACCAATTAGGATAATAAGCCGAAAAAATATTAGAAACATATGCTAAATCAAATCCAGTATCCATATTAGTATGAGGGTTTTGATCTACCAAAATATTCAAGCATTGAATGATACTCAAAAGGATTGAGTGTGTCAGAAGATTTATTAACATCATAGTATACACTAAAGAGATAAGTTGTCGATTATTCATGGAAGAATTTGACTAGAAGGAAGCTTTCAACTTGTGATGATATTTGTCTTTATAATTATAATGACATGCTTCAAAGTTGTGTACATCTGTGAAATATATGCATTCCAACCTTGGGTTAGATACAATACATTTGCATGAAGAATAATTAGGCAAACAAGAAACTTTCAGCCGATTATAAAATTTATCTTGGGGATTAAGAGAATTAACTTGAAAATGTTGAAATTGCTTCAAGAGTGGATTCACATCTAGTGACCAATGCTAAGAAAAGAATTATGCAAGATAATATAGGTCTATCCTAGTTCGAGGAACTCATCAAGATCACAAGGATTTGACATAATGATAAACAAAAATTGAAGTGTCTTGACTTCCTGATGAGTCCTGTTGACGGAAAAATCTGTCCGGCCAACAGCAGGGGATCTCCCCGGTAAAAGGTCCCAATTAGACCTTGAATCGTTTGGAATAGGGATCCCGTCTGGGGTGTGGGTCTGGCTACCGCTGATTTCTCCTTTCTTTGGGTCTTGCTTAAACTCTATAAAACAGTGGACACACACCTAATCAAATGATACAAGACATATGATTGATGCATTAAATATACATGCAACACTATGAGTAGCAAGAGGAAATAATAAATCATGAAGACCGAAGGAAGTGTTGTTAACAACACTTCATTAGTGTCCTGCTTGTAAACTGTTCTGACCATGAAAGAAACATTTCCTCATGGCAAGAACACCATTCACTTCCTAAAAGTTTTAAATGATAACACAAATGCTAATAAACAAAGCCATCAACGTTTGTTAAGAAAGTGAAATGAACTCAACCACCATTAACATACTCAGCAAACTGTTAAGCAACTATGATATGAACTGAAGATGCAATTCCCTTAATCTAAAGATGTTCATAAATTGAAAATATAATACTCAACAGTGATCATACATAAGACAACACCAGATCCACAAAGGGATTTTTCAAAATGCTTGTATTAATGCTCAAATGTATAATCCAGATAATATAGTGTACTCAGCTCGAGTCCCAAAAAAAAAAAAGATCTTTTACAAGTTCCCGAAGGAAGCATTTATAGAGCAAAGCTTGCCCTTTGGGCTCCTTGACTTTTCGATTTCCTGACTGTTGGGATGCCTTGCGACCCAGTCTGTTCTTTGACCTGCGACCCGAGCCACTGTTGTGACCTGCGACCTGACTGGGTTTTCCGACCTTGCGACCTTGTCGCTGGGTTGCTGGGTCGCGTCATCGAGCGCTTGGCATGGAACGCGACTCCGTGACCTGGCGACCTAAGGAAGTTTGCGACCTGCGACCTTGGCAGATCAGTGACTTGTGGCCTCCTTTCGGTGGATGGGGCCAGGTGTCTTTGAACTTAAAGTGAGTTCTTTGGAGGTTTTCCAGCATCTACTTGTTTTGAAAAGGTCCCCTTGTTTTCTGGGGAAAACCTTGGCTCTTATGTGCAAACAGAAAGGTTCTTCCCGCAATAAAATAACACAAGTCACATGTCTTCATGATTGAATAATAATAATGCTAAGGGCACTTTAATCAATTGTAAGAATGAAAATAATAACTTAGACCCTTGTGTGGTCAAGTATGGAACTACTGAATCATCGGAGAGAATGGCTAGGGTAAGCTTTCTCTGTGCCCTTTCTCTGTCAGGATCATAACCTTTCCCATGCAAAAGGTTCTCTTCAAGTCTTGGATTAAATTACTTGATAGGCATGGGCTTCTTCATTCACATTCTCAGTGGTCACCGTAGGTCTTCATGCTCATCGATTTTCCCATTCATTAGAGGAGAAATACTTGTCATCTTCAATTGGAGAATCTCAGGTATCTTGTTTTCGTTGACCATTTCATGCAATAGAGGTACAAAGGATGCAAATTCTTCAGGGAACGAAACAATGTCATGATATATGTTTACCAAACCTCTCAATGTTTCCAATACAGAAAGAAGTATGCCAACCCTGTATAGGTTTGATTCAAACAGAGGTGCATCATCATTAGTCTCCATGATCATAGTGAAATCCAAAGGTTGGGGTAAAATGGATACCCCACTCGAAAGATGCAGCCAAGTCTATACTCTTGATGCCTCAGCAAAAGGGGTAGGGCATTTCACTTCATCCCTCTTTTGAGGCTCTGCTAATGAATGTAAAACAGATTTCTCTACCTTTAACTATTTCTTGGTAGGGTCCTCAATTATTCTTGAATACATAATAGCAAGTATTTTGGGAAGCTTAAGGCTACAAACAATGGCACCTGGAAATTTACAGTTTTCTTAGTTATGTGCCCTGTTATCCATGTCAGCCCCCCATTTAAATTTTTGGCTTTCCGCCCCTCCTGAACCTTTAAAATTTTTCATCGTGGCTTAAGAAGTTCGTTTTCGCTTATCGTTGCCTTCGCGCTCCCTAAAATGGTTAGAAAGTGCCGCAAATTACATATTCAAGGTCACAAGATGTCCGGCCCCTTTCAGTCATGGCCCTCTATATTTTACCGTCCAATGTGACCAAGGCTCAAGACCAGGTGTTAAGTCCAAAAGGCGCCTAACACATATGCCTATTACGCGCACCCTGGACCGTCCAATTAACACATAAATCAACGGCTGACTCAGAACCTTATTTGTTATGGTGGTCCCCACCTCACCGAAAACCACTGCTCAAGAACCGGCCAGTTTTTTCCGCACCGCCTATCTAAGGCAGGCGATATTTCCCATTGGGCCAACGATTCCACACGCTGCATGACAAGTATCATAGAGTACGACCTCAATAACGCCCTCTCCCGCGCAAAGACGTGCAACAAAATTCATTTAAATCGTCCGATCATAAGCATTCGATCCAACGGCTCTTGCTTTCCAAAGTTGTGCAGCTTTTAGTACCCGTCCGCATCACTCCTGGCCCACTTCCTCATTGCTCCTAGACTCATTCTTCACTGTAGATTATCTTCGAAATTGGACGGTCAAGATCTACTTGACCCTCGCAGTTGAGCAAACCCCATAGTCTGTACTCCACGTCATCATGCTACGTGTTCTTCTCTTAATTATCTATTGTCCGCCTATATGTCTCGTCTGGAAGGTTATGTTTATATTTGAAGTCTAATACAGTTAGCTAACCCTCACCAATGCATTCTTCGCCATTTTCATAATTGTGCTGCATCTTTCGTTTCCACCCTATAATCCTTCCACCACCCTGCATGATTTTACCATCTGGCTATGTCTTCACCACTATCATCATCGACACCTCCACGTCCCTCGCACCTGTGTCTGGTATTCTCTAACGCATTTGTGGGTTTTGCAGGTTTACGAGGAGGAACTGCCGTAATTCATCGCCTCCGTAACAGAGGCCAAGATCACTTCTAAGGACGATTCTTAATAGCAGAATTAAAGAGGGGAGTTCAGGGTAGTTGCTGTGATATGACTTCATTAATGGAAATAGAGATAAAATCCATTGAACCCTACAGATGCATTCAAGGGACAGATTAAACAACAAGAAATATTAATGGGGCAGCATACAAATATCAGTGAAAGATCGAGAAAGCCAGTGTCTGGCCTCATGATTTTGAATCTCAATTCAAATTTGTAGGGCCGAGAGTACCACACACAAACACCAACATCATCCAGGTTTTATTGCAGCATGTTTCCCTTTAATTCAAGGACAGAATGATTGTATATTTTATTCTCTATGCTTTGTTTCTGAGGAGATCCTCATGCTCAACATTTATTCCATAGAACAACAGCAGAGTACCTAAAACAGTCTAACGCTGTCAAACAGCATAGGCGGGTATTTCTTACCAATTTTCTTTAATGAGTCAATTTAATGTGCATCACCTACCTCATTCTCTAGAGCTTTCTGCCTCTCCTATAAAGCTCCACAAGAAAGATATTGTAAGGGTTCCATATTTTTATCAGAAATTTGTGTAGTGAAAGGCGTATTGTATACATTTTGTAAAAGTTCTTGTATGAAGGTTCAGAGCCCGTAGGGTCTCAGTGAGGAGGAGTTATATCTGTCTTAGAGGATTCTGGTCTTTGGTATTCCACATTATGTATCTTTATCTAATGTGTTTATTATAAAATTCCATTTCATCCATCTTCTTGTGTCATGTTACTGGAATGCGAGTGGTTCACTGTTTTGGTAAGGATTCATCCTAGCTGATGCCCATACTTAAATCAGTTAAACGCTTTAAATATGGCTTAGGCATGACATAATGTTCCATGTTCATTTCATCCATATTTCTGCTATATTAGTTTATTTGGGAGGGTGCTTTTAAAACTCCATTGTCATGTATGGATTCTTAGATTGGTAAGCCCATGCATGGTTCTGTTGTGTATCTGGGTATCAATCCAAAGTTAATTAATATCTTCTTATATTTCTTTCGCCGCATACACTTTCTGATATTTGATTTCTGTGGCATATTACTTGAATCAACGCTCTTTACAGTAAATTGTCTCTTAACTGTCTGATGCTTTTGTGTTAGAGCTTTGCATCTTGCCTCTACAACATTACTTTCTCTGTACCAGTTTCTGTAGTTTCTGGTTCCATTTAAATTAATTCCCTTGTTTTACAAGAGATAGCAGGAGAGCTTTTGGTTGACACCCAAGTTATAAATTACATGCTCCTTGCTATGATAAGATGTCCTAGGCACTGGTCTATGGCAACTCTAGGATGTCTCTAGGAGCTACAACATCTTTCTGGCGTCGTTGCCGGGGATCGAAGTTAAGAAAATCATTATCCCTGGGCCTCGACAAATCATATTCACTCTCTAATCAGGTGAGCACAGAGAGTTGAAGAGTTGCATATCTCTCACCTTGGTGACTCCACTTTTGTTTATTTGATAAATATATTTGTAGTCCTGGCTCCTCGTAAGCCACATTTGAGGTCAGATACATCTCAGCCAAAGACACCTTCTGTGTCTGACCCAGAAAAGATCATTCATAGAAGAGTTTGGAAAGAGAAGAAATCAGTCCATGCTGAAATCCATGAATATTCTGTAGAAGATTATCCATCCTCTTCTTCTCAAGAAATCCAAGTAGAAAATCTCAACTCCACTGAAGAAAATCCTGAATATTACTCAGATAGCCCACCCCAGGGAAGTGCTAGAGCTAAAGAGAACTTTCATCCTACCCCTGAGGCTGAGGAAGTTAAAGAAGTTACAGAAGTAGCCCCTGTTAATCGTGAATTGTTTCCATCTACACCTCAGGCTGCTGTTCAATATATTCCTATTGTTATTCATACCCCACTTCCACCTCCTCCTCTTCCTCCTTTTGTACACCAGATTGCTGCACAACCCCCACCTCCCCCAATGGCTAATGTTCCAACCTTTTTGCTGAATAAGTATGCTCCCCTGGCCTTACCACAAGTGTTGAATGATATGCCTCAACATTATTTGAAGATCTTGCCCAGATTCACTGGGGAAAATGAAATTGATGCTTAGAAACATCTTGAGACTTTCTGCTCTTTTGCAGAGAAATTTAATGTAGAACATTTGGACATAGTCTTAAGATTATTCGTGCAATCTCTGGACGGTGAAGCCAGAAAATGGTTCAAGACATTGGGAAACCGTTCCATAACCACTTGGGACGAAATGGAAAATTTCCTCAGAAAATGGGGGGAAAAGAAAGATCACGGGCTTTGCCTTATTGAATTCAATACACTCAAGAAAAGACACAATGAAGGGGTGGCGGAGTTCATCAAGAGGTTCAATAAACTATATTCAAGTCTTCCTGCTGATATGAAACCTCATAAGAACGCTGCTAAAGTTGTTTTTGTAGCAGCCTTTGACTCAGAATTTGGTTTCTGTCTGCGGGAAAGAATGCCTATCACCCTGGATGATGCTCAGACAGATGCTCTAGAGTTGGAGGCAAATTTTGCTGCCACTAGTAAATCAAAGGTAAAAGATGAGCAGGATACCAAAAGAAGGGGCAAAGAGGAAGTATCCACTTCCAATCACGACAAAGATGCAGACAGAATGGAAGAAATGAGTAAAATGATCAAGAATTTTCTAATAAACTGGGAAAACTTGAATTGGAGACCAAGAATTCAGCCTCCAAGAATTTTTATAATGCTCCAAACAGGGGTTATAATCCCCAGTATAGAAGACCACCATTACAAATATTTCCAAGAGAAGCAAAGGACCAACAGAATCAAGTACCACATCCATTGTATCTAGAGGGTCCAGTAGATGATTTTACTGAGGGTACTCCCTATGGACTGGAGGATGCGAATCTTGCCTTTTCGAATAGTGATGAAGAAGAATCCCCTGTGCAAACAAATGATGGAACAGAGTACTCATTGCAAGAGGAAGAAGCAGAAATTGACCATTATTGTAAACAATTTAATGATTTCATGCAAGCACATTTCAATAGAAGATATGATCTCAGATCATCTAGGAAGAGAACGCGGAATCAAGAACAAGAAGAAGAGCCATCTTAGAAGGAAGTACCTGTTCAGAAAGAATCAATAGTGCAGAAAGGCACAGACAAAGGTAAGAGTCCTCTAAACAAACCTTTCAATCTGATGATCAAATCCCTTCTTCTTCAAAAGTAGTAAATCCACCTAAGGCTAATCCTGTGTCAAAAGAAGTCAAATCCTCAGCTGAAAATGAAGAGTCCAAAGAAGTCGTAATAGAAAAGTCCCCTTTTGCTTTCAATTTGAAAAAATAACTTGAGAAGATCAAAATCCCAGTCCCCTTGACTGAGCTGTTGAAACAACCAGCATATCAATCTCAAGTCACCTCTTTCATACTTCCTCCAGAAGCAGCACTCACCCTAGATAATATCAAGCACTGGAAGGTATTTGAGGATGAAGAATAGATGACGGGATTCCTAGAAATAGAAGGTGAATTCTCCAACATGGAGATTGATGCTGATGAAAGAAATTTGACACCACTTGATAGTCAAAGTAAGGAGGAAGGAAATTCGGTGGAAGAATTTAATCCATGGAATGAAGAAATTAGGTCGCTGGAGATTATGTTGAATAAACATGATTCAGTACAGGAAGAAGAACCTCAATTTCTAAATTGGGAATTGTAGGATGTAAAGATACAAGGAAAGGAAGACAGTGAAGACTTCCTGGGTCCTGGAAGAGACTTAAGATTTCTAAGGAAAGAATTGGTGACTGAATCATCAAGTAAGACCATTGGGTCTTATGATTTCAGAACTGACAATTCAGCTGTGCTGACAAGTATTGCAGAAGAAAATCCATCCTTTGGAGTTGTCTTGGATACAGATGAACTGTCACAGAAGAAGGAAGGTGAAGCAATCATGCCCCATGGGAAGGAACTTGTTATTACTGATAATGACAAGAATGAGCTGATGTGCCTGATAGACAAAGAGGAGACTGGAGGACAGAATTTTGGAACTACTACAGTGATGGGAAATCAGAATTCTATTCTGATAGAATACAAGAGTCCAAAATCTGAAGAACTTGATTTGATTTCCAGAAGAAATCAAGAGGGTGAAGGACAATTACTGAAGATTGTCAAGGAAGAAGAAGAAGAGTGTGCTAAAACGAATGTGCAGCATATTGACGAAAGGCTTGAGAATAAATGGCTGATTTGTTTGCTGAAAACATTTAGAGAAGAGAATGAAATTGCAGACACTGAAGTGGAAGTGCCTGAAGTTGTGAAAGAAGCAGGAGTAGATACTAGTTTGCAGAACTTGAATATGCTTACTAGTACACAAGGAGAAATGAATAATTATGCTACTGCAGTTAAAGAATTAAAAGGTAATTTACTTCTTCAAGGTAAATTTGCAGGTGATGAGCAAGAGAATGTTGCAGAGGGAGATATCCTAAAAGATGTTCAGGAAGTTTGGGAAACTCTCCTACCTCTTAAAAAAGAAAGGATTCCACTGCCTTCTGAAATACAAGTAGCAGGAAATCAGGCTTTCAAGAGCTACTCTGAAGATGCAGTGGAAAATACAGTGGTCAAAGCTGCCCAGGATGAAGATGGCCTACCAACCACAGAAGGCCTACAAGAAGAGGTGCTATATCATGTATTTATTGATCCAGTGGCAGAATATATGGAGGCCCTGATTAGCTCAAATTTTCCAGCATTAATCTTTCAATAGGGCCAGATTCATCAAGAATGGTCACCATTGATGATGACCGCAATTTTGAAGAACCACATGCAGAGCGCCTTGTGGTTATCTCTGACAAGCGGTCACTACTCATATCCTTTTTCGTTAATGTTTGACTGGCTGCACTGGCATTATTGTATCACCTAGAGCATCAGAGTTTTCCAGAGTAGAGTAGGGTAGGTAAGAAAAGCTGAATAAAGCTCAGCCTATGAGCATGTAGGTAGTTGTTCCGATTTCTGCAAAGTCCAAAGAGTCGGATAGTCTAATATTGGCTTGGCTATTTTTAGTTTCTGTTTTTATATTTGTTTGAATAATGTGGGTGCTGTAATGAATTATCAAGTGAAAAGTGAGAAGTGTTGGGGGGAAGAGTGTGCACAGAAGATGATCAGGTGGTCTGCGAGTTCTCGACACGTCTAGGGATGAACGTGCCGTCCCCAGTTGGAGCCGATGTTATCCATGTCAGCCCCCCATTTAAATTTTTGGCTTTCCGCCCCTCCTGAACCTTTAAAATTTTCCATCATGGCTTAAGAAGTTCGTTTTCGCTTATCGTTGCCTTCCCGCTCCCTAAAGTGGTTAGAAAGTGCCGCAAATTACATATTCAAGGTCACAAGATGTCCGGCCCCTTTCAGTCATGGCCCTCTATATTTTACCGTCCAATGTGACCAAGGCTCAAGACCGGGTGTTAAGTCCAAAATACGCCTAACACATATGCCTATTACGCGCGCTTTGGACCGTCCGATTAACACATAAATCAACAGCTGACTTAGAACCTTATTTGTTATGGTGGTCCCCGCCTCACCGAAAACCACTACTCAAGAACCGACCTGTTTTTTCCGCACCGCCTATCCAAGGCAGGCGGTATTTCCCATTGGGCCAATGATTCCACACGCTGCATGACAAGTGTCCTAGAGTACGGCCTCAATACCGCCCTCTCCCGCGCATTAACTCCTGGGCAAAGACGTTCAGCGAAATTCATTTAAACCGTCCGATCATAAGCGTTCGATTTAACGGCTCTTGCTTTCCAAAGTTGTGCAAATTTTAGTACCCGTCTGCATCACTCCTGGCCCACTTCCTCATTGCTCCTAGACTCATTCTTCACCGTAGATTATCTTCGAAATTGGACGGTCAAGATCTACTTGACCCTCGCAGTTGAGCAAACCCCATAGTCTGTACTCCATGTCATCATGCTATGTGTTCTTGTCGTAATTATCTATTGTCTGCGTATATGTCTTGTCTGGAAGGTTATGTTTGTATTTGAAGTCTAATACAGTTAGCTAACCCTCACCAATGCATTCTTCGCCATTTTCATAATTATGCTGCGTCTTTCATTGCCACCCTATAATCCTTCCACCACCCTACATGATTTTACCATCTAGCTATGTCTTCACCGCTATCATCATCGACACCTCCACGTCCTTCGCACCTGTGTCTGGTTTTCTCTAACGCTTTTGTGGGTTTTGCAGGTTTACGAGGAGGAACTGCCATAATTCATCGCCTCCATCACAGAGGCCAAGATCACTTCTAAGGACGATTCTTAATAACAGAATTAAAGAGGGGAGTTCAGGGTAGTTGCTGTGATACAACTTCATTAATGGAAATAGAGATAAAATCCATTGAACCCTACAGATGCATTCAAGGGACAGATTACAAAACAAGAAATATTAATGGGGCAGCATACAAATATCAGTGAAAGATCGAGAAAGCTAGTGTCCGGCCTCATGATTTTGAATCTCAATTCAAAGTTGTAGGGCCGAGAGTACCACGCACAAACACCAACATCCTCCATGTTTTATTGCAGCAGGTTTCCCTTTCATCCAAGGACAGAATGATTGTATATTTTATTCTCTATTCTTTGTTTCTGAGGAGATCCTCATTCTCAGCATTTATTCCATAGAACAACAGCAGAGTACCTATAGCAGTCTAACGCCGTCAAATAGCATAGGCGGGTATTTCTTACCAATTTTCTTTAATGAGTCAATTTAATGTGCATCACCTACCTCATTCTCTAGAGCTTTCTGCCTCTCCTATAAAGCTCCAGAAGAAAGATATTGTAAGGGTTCCAGATTTTTATCAGAAATTTGTGCAGTGAAAGGCGTATTGTATACATTTTGTAAAAGTTCTTGTATGAAGGTTCAGAGCCCGTAGGGTCTCAGTGAGGAGGAGTTATATCTGTCTTAGAGGATTCTGGTCTTTGGTATTCCACAGTATGTAACTTTCTCTAATGTTTTTAATATAAAATTCCATTTCATCCATCTTCTTGTGTCATGTTACTGGAATGCGAGTGGCTCACTGGTTTGGTAAGGATTCATCCTAGCTGATGCCCATACTTAAATCAATCAAACGCTTTAAATATGGCTCAGGCATAACATACTCTTCCATGTTCATTTCATCCATATTTATGCTATATTAGTTGCTTTGGGAGGGTGCTTTTAAAACGCCATTGTCATGTATGGATTCTTAGATTGGTAAGCCCATGCATGGTTCTGTTGTGTATCTGGGTATCAATCCAAAGTTAATTAATATCGTCTTATATTTATTTCGCCGCATACACTTTCTGATATTTGATTTCTGTGGCATATTACTTGAATCGGCCCTCTTTACAGTAAATTGTCTCTTAACTGTCTGATGCTTTTGTGTTGGAGCTTTGCATCTTGCCTCTGCAACATTACTTTCTTTGTACCAGTTTCTATAGTTTCTGGTTCCATTTAAATTAATTCCCTTGTTTTACAAGAGATAGTAGGAGAGCTTTTGGTTGACACCCAAGTTATATATTACATGCTCCTTGCTATGATAAGATGTCCTAGGCACTCGTCTATGGCAACTCTAGGCTGTCTCTAGGAGCTACAACATGCCCCATGGAATCCTGAAATGAGCTTCTTCAAGAGTTACCCCGGCATAGAAAATAGTCTCTTGTTAGATCTTCAAAGCAACCCACTTGTAATTGCAATACCCAGCTGCGCATCCTTTGGAGGGAGCTAGAAGCTCTCTTCATTTGAGTAGACATCGTTGTTCCCTTTCTTTTACGTGACTCAGTGACTAAGGAGGATTGCGACCTCACAGGGGTCACATAGTCACGTTTCTGGGTAGGTCGCACTCTGTTTGCTTTGGATTTGTTGCGACTTGGCGACCGGGGAAGACTGCGACCTCATGAGGGGTCGCATAGTCGTAATTCTGGGCAGGCCGCATGATGTTCGCTTTGGATGAGTTGCGACTTGGCGACCGGGGAAGACTGCGACCTCACGGGGGTCGCATAGTCGCAATTCTAAGCAGGTCGCATGCTGTTCGCTTTAGATGTGTTGCGACTCAGCGATCGAGGAAAACTGCGACCTCACTTACGATCCTACGCCAGTCGTACTCAAAGAATTTTCCATCTTCATGGTGCAGTCGATGAATTGATTCTGGGTATCAGCTTACATTCAACCTATGAATCGAGCGCGTGCAGTGAGAGACGGATGGTTGTGACCTCCCTTTTTTGTCTCAACATTTGAAGAGATGTGTAACATCAACCGTGAAATCGATATCATCTTCCATAGAAAAGCTTCTTTGCTGTCTTCCTGGGAAGCATCGCGAATTGTTATGCTTGTTTGCCTCTCTATGCAGACCGTGCAGCTACCATGCATTCGATGAACTCCTTCTGCAGTGTCAGAAAGTGAAAAAATGGCTACACAGCTAATATCCAGTGACTTGTCAGAACCCACAATTTATGAACACAGAATAGTATGCGTTACCTCAGCACATTTGATACGTTGTTTAAATTGCTGGAAGTAACAAATGATACGTTGCTTCAATGGCATTGATGGTCGTGTTATTTAAGTTGCCCATGCCATAAAAATCACCATAAAATCTGCATTCTCTGATTTTGCAAATGTTCATATCGCAACTTCCTCCAGCAGGGCCATAACTCTGCATCATTGACAACATACGGTTATAGATCATCAAAATTTTACAACTCCGCTCTGATTTGACCATAAACAACACCATAGTTATCAGTTGCGCTGTAGGTTTGTTATAATATTTCGATACACGTTTAAACACAATATTTTGACCACCATATATATATATATATATCTATTCCAAACGTTTTACCAAAGGTTTAAAACTGCGCTCATTTGTGATGTCTGCATTTCTTTTGATCATACTCGCACGATGATTGTTATATCATGGCAGTCGTAGGTCTGTTATCAGGTTCTGCTTCACGTTAACACATAAATTTTGGCCATAAAATATTTGAGCTAGTCGAAACGTTCACGCCCATTTGTCACGTGTCCACGTAGTTTCGCTGTTATTGCCATCGTGGCCTTGTTATACCCTCCTGCTTGTATTTCAAACATACGTTTGACCACTAAATATATGCTCCAAATTTAAAATGTAACCACCATGCATAGAAGCATTGGTGCCCATATGTAGTTCTGATCCATATTTTAATCGTGAGGTTTGACCGCCATATAATATACGTCTGCTCAAAACATTTACCATAGGTAGAAAACCTGCAATCGAATCTTTGTGCCCATTTGTAATGCATCATAGTTATTATAACATGCTACTATAGGTTTTTCATACACTCCACCCCATGTTTTAAACATAAGCTTTGGTCACTATATCCGCCATAGAAATATTTAAGCTCACTTAATGCATTTTCATATAGTTCTGATCTGTGTTCTTATATGGCTTTGAAACCATATGTTTGCGCTTTGTCTTAAAAATACAACGTACCCTTGGTCCATCGAACGTGCGCCCACTTATATGTTTTCACATAGTTTTGCTCTACGATCTCTTATGGTTTTGAAACCATATGATTTTTGCATTGGTTTAATTGTACAACGTCTAAAATCATTTTCTTTGGCTAACCCTCACGACCTCTTGCTCGGCCAATTGCATTAATCTCATCAATAAAGATAATACTTGGTGTAGACTGCCTGGTTTTAGCAAACAAGCTTCTAACTCTTGAAGGCCCAACACCAACAAACATCTCCATGAAATTCGAGCCACAAATTGAAAGAAAAAGGGACTCCTACTTCCCCTGTTGTAGCTTTTTCCAAGAGAGATTTCCCTGTGCCAGGAGGACCCATTAAAGGGCACCTTTTGGAATTTTAGCTCCTAGCTCTTGGTACTTTTAGGATTTTAAGAAAATGCACAAACCCATGATCTCTGCTTTGCTTCATCACAACCAGCTACATCCTTAAATAATACCTTGTCCTTTGAATTGTATCTAGCTTCGTCACATTAGCTTTGCCGATGTTAAAGAGTCCACGACCACCCTTGCCTCCAGGTCCACCTACGCCCAAGCCACTTTGCATTCTTCGCCCAAAGTAAATAAGAGACCCCAGAATCAATAATGTAGGTGCAAATATCAACAACTCTTGGTACCATACCATTTATGAAACATATTTTAGAGGAACATAATCATGAGGACCAATACCCAACGCTTCTTGTGCATCTTCCAACTTCTGCTCAAAGGATTCAACACTGCCATTACTAAAAGAATACTTATGTTGGCTGCCACCCTCAGAGGAGGTCCATCTGACATGTATCTCTACATCACTGCTTTCACTTTGGGTAGAATTATTTGGTGAATTTCGAACATAAAATTTAGCTACAGATTTGTTTGAAACCACAATATGGTCAACAAGCCCAGGTTCCAAAAGTTTATTTTTGAATTCCTGAAAACTAATCTCTTCAGATGTAGGAGGCTTAATCTTATTTCCCTCGGTGCCATGACAATCATTGATGAGTTTATCAGTCGTGGGATTGACCTGTATAAACAATAGTGCCCCTAGATAAATTATATGAGACCAACGAACATAAGAGACGTATTCAAACAACGTGCTTAATGACCCATGGCGAGGGGGCTGTTAATGTACATGTTGAATGCATGGAAAGTTCTTATTCGAACGTATGCTGGTGATCCCTCCCTCACATGGCGCGATTGCAGCAACAACATCTGATCATGATGGTGAGAAATCTCGTGAGTGGTTTGGGATAGGTTGCTAGGATGTCATTGACTACAGGTCGGGTGAAAGACTTTAATGACTAAACGAGCAGAGGGGGACCTGAAATTTCGAATATACCCAAAATTTTGGGTGGTGTTGTAGCGGCTACAACAAATGGCGAACCTCTGGTAGAATCCAACATCTTTGTCAATATCACAACAATAGTCTGAGTCTGGATAGTGATGCAAGGGAATATTGAGCAAGTTTCGCATGTACCCTTTGTATTACTTTGGCCCTTTACAGGTATGCCTAATCCTTGCGCGTCAGCTAGGTCTCGCTAATCAGAAACACATCAAAGAGAAAGCTCATAGATGCCAGTAGCTTGTTGATGATGTGAAGAGCAAGGCAGTGGGTTTATTATTTTCAGGATTTTTTAAAGTAGGTTTCTGGTGTTGCTCCGCTACCAGCAGACCTGGATAGGTCCCCGACTAAGTCACTTCAAGAAATCACAAACGTTGCTCCGCTGCCAGCGAGCCTGGTTAGTACCTCGGCGGAGTCGTTGCATTACCTCTCTGCGCAGGAAGCCTTTCTCAATCCTTTACCCTTATTTGTTTCATGTGCTTGTAGCACTTATTTTCATGTGCTCGTGGCACTTATTTTTCATGGGCGGATGAGGAATCCCGACTTATTTTACGAGCAAGAGAGGTTGTTTCTTGTTTTACAGAAACTGAAAGATATCCTGATTTGGGTTTGCCCTTGCGCCAAACCTTCACATCCCATCTACCACAATAGGCGAAGTGTGCAAAACAGATCATTAATATGTCCAAGACTATGCTGGGCACAAGGCTTAGGCTTATGGGTATTAGGTCATTCAAACTCATTAGGTCTCCCACAAACAACTGTATGGTATCTCCCCGACTAATAAGTTTAAACTCATAGGATCTTGTTGAGAATGCAACTTCGATGACTAGTCCTAAGAGAAAGCTGCCTCTTGAGATAACCACTGCAACCTCACGCAAACAATGGGGTTACTATTTCGGCGATCGGGGCAAAACAAGACCGCAAGGTGGTAGGGTTTTAATGAGGGCTTGTGCAGTGGCAGGCGACATGAGAGAAATGATGTGAGGAGGAGAGAGTACGACGCAATGTAATAGGCAAGGCTCAAAATGAAATGCACGCCATGTGCGAGAACGATCAACCAATTGTAGGTGGAAAAGAGGCGCAATAGAAGCAGTGATTATTTATGCAGCAACAAGCAACTTAAAAGGAAATGAAAGGAAAATACTTGTAACATGATGATGCTTAAGATATTAATCATAAACAAAAATAGAAAACACACTTTTAAATCATAAAGTAAAAATTTGGCAAGTAATCCTAATCAACAACTTTGAACTAACAAATTTTTATTAACAGGTCCTAGCTAGCCTACACCTAAAACCCTAGTTTAACCAATGATGCAGTCAGGTTATGTAAAATCAGCTTTCCAGTGCAGCCACCGCATTAATTCCTAATCTGCAAGAATGAAAATGTTTGCAATCAGAGCCAGCATACAAAATCGTGCACCAACAACAAGACTTACCTGAAGAGCATGTACGACGGCAAGAAGATCATGGATACTTACCAAAGGACATGCAAGAATAGATTGTGCGAGCCGAATTCCACTCTCATCTTGATACACAACACTATGTTCTTGAAACTCAACATTTATAAATGACACACATCCATTCATGCGCAATCCTAGGTCTGATGGGTGCTGGGTAAGCCATTGCCTATTTGCAGGCACATCATCTGGATAAGGTTGGTCGAGCCAACCAGCAACATCATTGTGGTGGTAAGGATGATTGATTTTACGGGGTGGAAGCAACAAGCAGGTGCCAGGTGAATTATAGATGCTCGCACATCCAAGTGCAGAAACCCTAGTTTTGAAAACCTTAGCTCGAGGTTGCTCTTGGGTTTGGTCAAGGGTATGAGGATCCGAATCCAGTTTTAGTGGAGGCTACAATTACTAACCGTTTTGAACAAAATCCAGACCTTTGAGCGGGGGGTTTCCCAACGTTGATTGCTTGGTGAGATTAACAGGCGAATGGGCGTGATCATCAATTGTAGTGATTGGAAAGATATCAGTGGACTCTATATCAGTTCGGCCAAATTTTTGCGCGCTGACAGATTGATAATCCAATGTATCAGATTCTTTAGATTTTCCAGGATGGGGTGGATTTACCGTAAGGTTTCCGGGCAGTTAAGGGATTTGGAAAAAATCACATGTTAGTGCCTGATTGCAACTGGTACTGGCTGGGCAACAACTGGGAAGATTAGAGACAATGGCTGGCATTTTATTTCCAGTGAATAAATTGGGGTATATTGGTTGTTGCACACCAGCTGTTGGGGGACAGGAATATGTGCCCAGGAAAACCTTGCTAGAATGAAAAATCTCCCCAGATGAAATGATATCTGATGAGGTGATGCTGGGAGGAGCATGCTACTTGGGAGTCATTATTTTAGAAACCCTAAGCTGAGAAAACATAGTTGGAGTTGTTTGAGGGGTCTTGTCAGGATCATAAGGACTAGGGGTAACAGCCGGCAAAAGCGGAAGCGCTTTGATTTTATGATGGTTACTTGAATATTCCCAAAGCGAATCATCGAAGTCTGGTGTCTCCAGATGGTTGGCAAAGAGATGCGAGTGACAATCCTCAGCGGTATGATTGAATATGTTTTCAGATAAGCAGGGATCATTGTAACCATTGATTTGATCAAGTTGGGTACCTGGCATGTTGGGCTCCTCGGGAGTTACCGACTGGGATGGATCAATAAAGAGGACATCTTGAAGTTGCCCAGATAGGAAATCGCTCCTATGGTTGTCTAAAGATTCCGAGTGAGACATATCAGATCTAAAAGATTCATCTATTTTGTACTGTGATTGTGAAACACCATCTGCGTGCTTATGATTGTCGCCAATACCAGTATAAGGGAATGTTGAATGTCTCGAAGAAATTATTGGTGTGGCGGGATCGTGAAATAAATCGGGGAATAATGAACGAACAGATTGAGTCGCAGGGGCGTTAACCATACAAGGATTTTCAACACGTGCATCCGTGTCATTTAGAGAAAACAATGATCTGGCAGGTCTTGTAAGGGAATCGACTGCATCCGGGACAGGAGTCGATTCATAATCAGTATGTGAATCAGATTTAGGACTATGTCCAGGGAGACATCGAGTGGGCTCGAGGTAGGTTTCATGAACTGGGAGAGATAATGAGCCACCGTGGTTTTCAAACTCTGATTCGACATGGTGCATGAAAGATTCAAACTCTGAACAACCGTTGACTTGCGAGTCGTCATAGGGAACACTAGGCTCAGGCTGGGTTGCTAATTGAAATTGTTCAAGGGAAACGAGAATCACATAGCTGAACTTAACAACTTCCAATCGACATCCTTTTTAGGAAACTCAAAACAATAATGAACAAATCTGATAGCAAATTCATCAAGAGGTTCCTGAGGTTCCATTCTGATGTCATTTAGCTTTATCAATACACTTTGAAAATCGTACCTGCGAAAAGTTTGTTGTAATTCGCTGGCGAGTTGTTCAAAAGAATGGATGGAAGCTTCTGGCAATGTGCGACACCATTGCTTAGCGCGAACTTCGAGAGTGAGGAAGAAAAGCAAACAAATCAAACCTTCATTGTCAATTTCGTAGCACTCACCAAAGTTACAGAAATCTGAAAGGTGTCGGGTTATGGACACTCCATTTTCACCATCAAATTTTAACTGGGACAAGTGATACATAAGTTCATCGGGGATGAAGTATCGAGGCTCATAAAACTCCAAAAAAAATCTCGGGAGAATGATTTGGGAATGAGCCATTACAGATATGAGATTAACTGTAGGCTCTAAGGGCTCAGCTTGTCATCTGGCCCTCCTTCTAGTGCCAATTCTGTTGACGGGAAAATCTGTCCGGCCAACAGCAGGGGATCTCCCTGGTAAAAGGTCCCAATTAGACCTTGAACCGTTTGGAATAGGGATCCCGTCCGGGGTGTGGGTCCGGCTACCGCTGATTTCTCCTTTCTTTGGGTCTCGCTTAAACTCTATAAAACAGTGGACACACACCTAATCAAATGATACAAGACATATGATTGATGCATTAAATATACATGCAGCACTATGAGTAGCAAGAGGAAACAATAAAGCATGAAGACCGAAGGAAGTGTTGTTAACAACACTTCATTAGTGTCATGCTTGTAAACTGTTTTGACCACGAAAGAAACAATTCCTCATGGCAAGAACACCCTTCACTTCCTAAAAGTTTTAAATGATAACACAAATGCTAATAAACAAAGCCATCAGCGTTCGTTAAGAAAGTGAAATGAACTCAACCACCATTAACATACTCAACAAACTGTTATGCAACTGTGATATGAATTGAAGATGCAGTTTCCTTAATCTAAAGATGTTCAGAAACTGAAAATATAATACTCAATAGTGCTCATACATAAGACAACACCAGATCCACAAAGGGATTTTTCAAAATGCTTGTATTAATGCTCAAATGTATAATCCAGATAATACAGTGTACTCAGCTCGAGTCCCAAAAAAAAAAGATCTTTTACAAGTTCCCAAAGGAAGCATTTATAGAGAAAAGCTTGCCCTTTGGGCTCCCTGACTTTTCGCTTTCCCGACTGTTGGGATGCCTTGCGACCCAGTTTGTTCTGCGACCTGCGACCTGAGCCACTGTTGCGACCTGTGACCTGATTGGGTTTTTCGACCTTGCGACCTTGTCGCTGGGTCACTGGGTCGCGTCGTCAAGCGCTTGGCATGGAACACGACTCCGCAACCTGGCGACCTGAGGAAGTTTGCGACCTGTGACCTTAGCAGATCAGCGACTTGTGGCCTCCTTTCAGTGGACGGGGCCAGGTGCCTTTGAACTTAAAGTGAGTTCTTTGGAGGTTCGCGAGCATCTACTTGTTTTGAAAAGGTCCCCTTGTTTGCTGGGGAAAACCTTGGCTCTTATGTGCAAACAAAAAGGTTCTTCTTGCAATAAAATAACACAGGTCACATGTCTTCATGATTGAATAATAATAATGCTAAGGGCACTTTAATCAATTGTTAGAATGAAAATAATAACTTAGACCCCTGTGTGGTCAAGTATGGAACTACTAAATCGTCGGAGAGAATGGCTAGGGTAAGCTTTCCTTGTGCCCTTTCTCTGTCAGGATCATAACCTTTCCCATGCACAAGGTTCTCTTCAAGTCTTGGATTAAATTACTTGATAGGCATGGGCTTCTTCATTCACATTCTCAGCGGTCGCCGTAGGTCTTCGTGCTCATCGATTTTCCCATTCATTAGAGGAGAAATACTTGTCATCTTCAATCGGAGAATCTTAGGTATCTTGTTTTCTTTGACCATTTCATGCAATAGAGGTACAAAGGATGGAAATGCTTCAAGGAACGAAACAATGTCATGATATATTTTTACCAAACCTCTCAATGTTTCCAATACAGAAAGAAGTATGCCAACCCTGTATAGGTTTGAGTCAAACATAGGCGCATCATCATTAGTCGCCATGATCATAGCGAAATCCAAAGGTTGGGGTAAAATGGATACCCCACTCGAAAGACGCAGCCAAGTCTATACTCTTGATGCCTAAGGAAAAGGGGTAGGGCATTTCGCTTCATCCCTCTTTTGAGGCTCTGCTAATGAATGTAAAACAGATTTCTCTGCCTTTAACTATTTCTTGGTAGGGTCCTCACTTATTCTTGAATACATATCAACAAGTCTTTTGGGAAGCTTAAGGCTACAAACAATGGCACCTGGAAATTTACAGTCTGCTGAGTTATGTGCCCCATGGAATCCTGAAACAAGCTTCTTCAAGAGTTACCTCGGCATAGAAAATAGTCTCTTGTTAGATCTTCAAAGCAACCCACTTGTAATTGCAATACCCAGCTGCGCATCCATTAGGGGAATTTTGAGGTCTAAAATGGGCCTCCTAAGAAAAATGTACAACAAAAATAAACTTTATAAGAACCAATAGGATTCAAGATGATGATGTCAACCATGGGGGATGATTTACCATTTTTTGAATAAAAGGGTAAAATTATTAAAAAATAATAAAATAATAAAACTACTTTTTCAACTCGTATTTTCAAATTATCTCCCAAAATTTTTACTCAAATTTCGAGTGGGAGTACTCGTTGGATGCAAAATTTAATTCCTCATCTAAGGATTACCCATGTTGCATACTTTCGATGAACTCTACTACACGAAAAATGAGAAATACATAAAAAACGTGATTGTAATCACGTTTTTTTATGTATTTCTCATTTTTCATGTAGTAGGACCGATCGAAAGTATGCAACATGGGTACTCCTTGGATGGGGAATTAAATATTGCATCCAACGAGTACTCCCGCTCGAAATTTGAGTAAAACCTTTGGGAGATAAGTTGAAAAAGTAGTTTTTTCATTTTTCCCTCTAAAATTTGATGATGTCATCAAATCTTATTTGATTTTTTCCACTATTATTTTATAATTTCCTTAGGAGGCCCATTTTAGACCTCAAAATTCCCCTAATGCTTGGGAGGGATCTATAAGCTCTCTTCATTTGAGTAGACATCATTGTTCCCTTGCTTTTACGTGACTCAGTGACTGAGGAGGATTGCGACCTCACAGGGGACACATAGTCGCGTTTCTGGGCAGGTCACACTATGTTTGCTTTGGATTTGTTGCGACTTGGTGACCGGGGAAGACTGCGACCTCATGGGGGGTCACATATGTTAGTCATCAGTATTTTGCATCCGTTGTTGATGACTAAATTCCTAGCTGAGTTTTCTAGAAGCTGATCTCCATATGTCAATTTGTCCTCTAGAAAAACCCTCAATTTTTTTTTTGTCTTTCCCCCTCTCTTGCATATTAATATGGAAGTGGTCTTCAGGTTTCAGTCCTGTCCTAAATCAGCAAAACCTTCCTTGTACATAATTATCACAAGCCTTGTACCTCTGATATCAGTTTTCCCCTGCTTTCACACAGCTCACTGTCCAGCATAAATCAAGTTGTTTACTCCTCTCTCATCGTTTATTTTGCCATATAATGACCTAAAAATATCTCAGAAATATCTCAGAAGTTATGACAAAGTCTCTAGGTCTAGGTGGTGGTGTTTAGGGCAAATACCTTGAGAAAAGCTATCTCTAGTCAAAACCCCTGTCTTCAATATCAGTCAGCCATCATTTATTATTATCTGGAAAAACAACCCTTTGTTTATCTGTAGGTCATACACCATCAAAGTGGTCGTTGTGTTTTGTTTCAGCAAAGATCAGAAATGTTCAATTCAAGAAAAAGCAGAGTTTTTAGGTCTTATGTCTAAAGAAAGAAGATCAACTGAAATTTCAGGCATTATCATCATGACACTACAAGAAGGAACTCCAATGATCAAAGCTATTTTAACAATGCATCTCTGCAGGGGTGCTAGTATGAAATAGCTCAAATCAGTGTTGGGCAAGATAAACTTCAAGAAAAGACTTCAAATTGTAGCAGTTCACTGTTGGAAATCAAAAGAGAATGCAGTTTGCAAAGAAAGGAAACTCATTGGACTAAATACCACAAAGTCAAAGCACCAAAAAGGTCAAAAAGTCCCCATCATGGCAAAAAGATACAAAGATCAGAAGATCACTGCCTCCAGCAACTCAAAATGGAATTTTTGCATTCATTTCCAAACAGGTGGGCCAGCTCTGAAAATCAGTCTTATGCAACCAACACAGTTTTCAAGAAGCTGTCCCTACAAAGAAAAATGAAAATCACCTTCTTTAGGTTGCAAAAGGAAAAGTTTGCTTTTACACAAAAAACTGAAACATACTAATGTATGAGGTGTTATATCTTTTCATCAAGGAGTTGATTATGCAATAGGATCTAAAATTTGTTTGAAGGCCGAACTTCAAGGTTAAACAAAGATAAAAGTAAACAATACAGTTTACAAGGGCCTCTTTCAATTGTAAGCAGAAGGCTTTTCAATAGTGAACAGAGAAAGAAAAAGACCTAGATCAAAGGTCTCCTTCAATCATACACAGAGTACCCACTCAGCTTGAGATGCCTCCTTCAGTAATAGAGAAAGGGGCATGAGCATTTCTGTTTTCAAATGGTCTCCTTCATAACAAGTAGAGGACCCACAGATAGCCTGTTTAAAGACAAACCCTAAATTGATGAGCAGGACAAAGACACTATTGTTTGAAAGAATTCCTTCACTAATAAGCTGAGGGCCCAGAATTTGGTGTAAAAATAGCACCTCCTTCATGTACAAGCAGAGGGTGCAAGGAGAAATTTGGAAAATAAGCACATAGGCGAGACAAATCATGTGTCCCGCCCAAGACCAGTTTCGCTTCAAACAGTGTTTCTGACCAAAAAGAGATGAAATTTACAAAAGTGAGAGAGGTTTTTGTCCCTCATAGGTTCAAGAAGAAAAAACTCCTTCGGTTTCTACACAGGTATCATGGTTTGTGAGAAATGTGAAAAATTTAGATGTCACGGGAGAAGGTCTGCACTAGGATTCATCATTTTGAATAGTGATGGGACAGTCAAATTTTGAACAACCAAATTGACTCCAAATGAAAACCTTCAAATTTTTATGGAAATTATACTTCCATAGCTTTCTGATGAGCCATCTCGGGCCAAATTCCGACAATAGGAAGGCATCCAAAAGTAGCCTGCAATCAACGCTATGTTTTTCTGCACCAGCATTCACCATTTTTTACCAGTGATGGGAAAGTCAGTTTTTGAACACCAAAATGGACACCAAATGAAAAAAATAAAACATATTTGGAAAGTATACTTCTCTAGCTTTCCAACGAGCCATCTCGGGCCCAATTCTGACACCGGGAAGGCATCCAAAAGTGGCTTACAAACAGCACTATGCATTTCTGCACCAGGATTCACCAGTTTTGACCAGTGTTGGGAGAATGAATTTTTGAACAACCAAATGGACTCCAAATGAAAAAGTTCAAGTTTTTCTGGAAATTATACTTCCAGAGCTTTGCAACGAGCCACATCGTGCCCAATTCTGACACCGGGAAGGCCTTCAAACTTGGGTGCAAAGTTGCACGACACTCCTGGAAAAGTGCGCAGCACTCCTGTGCACAAAATTTACAAAGGAATGCATTGCTGCGCGGCGCTCCTGTAGCAGCGCGCGGCACTCCTGTAGCACTGATAAAAAAATCACCTAAAAGCCTTCCAAAGCTATTTCCAGAGCTGCTCAAACTTGTCAAAAATGGCTGCCACCGTGTTTCAAGGTATTTAAGTGCCTCTTTAGTATATTCAAATTTCTAAAGGCTAATCATATGCTTCGTGCATCAAAGGCTAAATAATTGGTGAAAGGGGTGAGGGTCTTGGTTAGGAATGTTAAAGTAGTTTGTTGAAAGGGTTTTGAAGCTTTATTAATGAGAAAATCCCATTAAACTGGCCTCAATCAGTATTGAAAGGAGCATAGGGCTTAAAGGGAAAAACAGTGGGTTATTTGTCTTACATAGTGGTCATTGGATGAACTTTGGTGACTTTCCAAAGGTATCCTCTATATGTTAAAAGAACAAAAGTGGTACTGTGACCTTCCATTCCATCAAGCCTAATCAGCGAATGAAGCCACCATTGCATTCAAGGTGTTGTCAAAATGGTATGAGAGCAGCATAGTATAGAGAAGGAAATTTTTGTGTGAGAGGAGTCTTTTATGGTTTGAATGATAAAAGATTGTTTGTGACATCATAAAAACTTCTCAAAATCTGTCACCATGTCCTTTAAAAAATAGTGACTTGGACTGTGTATACTCTCTATTGGGCTGAGTAGATAGTGTGGACTTAATTGGTTGAGTTACATACCAAGAGAAAGAACAGTGTGTTGTTGAAAGGGAGTTTTTATTGTTAAAAGCCACTGGCCTTTGTTGACACATCATAAAAACATCTCAAAACTCTGTCACCTTGTCCCTTAAACACAGTGACTGTTGACTGTGTAAATGCATTGTGATTGATTGTGTTTATATTGGGTATTTATTGGTTGATTGGCCCAAACAGAGAGCAGTGTTGTTGAATCAAAGGGGTCTTTATTTTTCCTTCCTCTACAAAGACAAAGGTGTCCTATTGCCTCAAACACCAAAGCTGGGTGCCCAAACACAAGAAAGTCCTCTTGAATGTGTTTTCCTTTGATTGATGGTATAACTCGTTATGAGTACTGGCTGATTTATATGAAAAGATAGGAAAGGCAACATTCTGAAGGTGCAGAGGTCTTATATTGAAGAGGGCATTCACAATACATTTGGGAACATTGTTGATTAACCAAACAGGGTTTGACCTTTGATCAAACAGAGTCAGTGAGGAATATGCCACTATAATTTCAAGTTGTTGTCAAGCTGGTATGAAAAGAGAAGTGAAGTAAAATGAGGACAGTGTGTTGTTTAGAAAAGAGTTTTTGTTGGTATTTGAAGTGCTACCAGACCTTTGTTAACACATCAAACATTACAAAGCCTATCTCTTTATCCTATGGACAGTCACCTTTGACTGTGTAAGATATTTATTGTTTGACTGTGTTTGTGTTATTAAACAGATTTGGTGAGCTGTATACAAGGAGGGTAGTGCTTTGTTCAAAAAGAAGTTTATTGGCTTTTAACTCCTACAGGCCTTTGATAACACCTCAGAAGCATTTCAAAACTCTGCGACTTTATCTCATATACACAGTAACTTTGATTGTGTAAGATAAATTTTATGGTTGAATGTCTTCATATTGGTGGATCTGCTGATGAATTGCCTATAAGGAAAAAAGAAGGTCTTGAACTAAAGGAATGTTGTTGCATTCCTCTAAAAAACAAGGGTGTCTTATATCCTCAACACATCAAAGGAAAAGTGAATTTACCACAAAACACAGAAGCATCACTTTGACTGTGTTGTTATCCTTGAGTCTACTTGTTGAATGACATACAAAGGCAAGAAAAGGTATTGTTTGGAAGGAGCAGGGATCTTATACCCAAGGAGGACATCACACACAACAATTGAACCACGGTTGCCTTGATCAAAACAGTGACTGACAAAGAAGGCAAAATTTTGTTTGAGCAGCAAGAACATGATGAACAAGGCCATGACAGTGACGAAGCAAGGGCAACCAAGAGATGATACACAGCAGCATCCTGATGAGGGCAAGCGAATACAAGACATGGATCGCGAAGGGCATTCTCCAAAGTATGTGCTACCTGCCTCTCCTAGGCAAGGGGCCATGACTTCTTCACCAAAGCCAGAATGCCAAATATGAGACAAGGCTGCCCAAGACAAGCTCAAGAAGGCTAAAGGGACGCGCCCGGCACGGAAAGTAAAAAAAGACACTTCAGAACTTCATATTTTGGTTTTTTCTTCCGAACATGTTTCCAAGGACCCTTGAGGGTCATACACGCCGATTTTGGGCAAATTTTGACATGTTTTGGTTTTTTGGCATTTTTGAGTTTTTGGTCAAAACTCATGAAATTCGCCATTTCATTTTGGGGATTCGACAAAGGAGGAGGATGGTATCATTGGATGCCATAATTTCATGAGCACACCCTCAGTGATTTTCAAACCATTTGGAGATCATTTTCCTCCTCAAAACGGCGAAAAATGCTCACTTTTTGCACACTCTGCCCGGTCTATTAGCAGATTGCATTTTTCTGGCTTTTTACACACAGGTGTAGATTTGGAGGACTTCCAGGCATTAGATCTGGAAAATTTCAATTTCTCCGAAAAAGTAGACACTCAGAGCTTTCCAACGAGCTATCATGAGCCTCGTTTCGACATCAGGAAGGCTGCCAAATGTTTCCGGAAAGTCAGGGGACCTTTTGCTGATGAAAATTTGAAGTATTTTTGTAATTTTTGAACCTCAAAAATCTGCTTTTTCCAAATGTGCGTTTAGCTATTTTTGCACTTGAAAAATGATGCAAAGTCAATTATTTTTCCTTTTTTAGCATTTTTTTAGATATTTTGTGAGATATTTTTGTGCCTTGGGCTTTGCAAACCCTCAAGGACAAAATTAGATATTTTGATTAGGCCAATGGGATAGCTAGTTGAACCATGAGGTTTTCCTCACTTGAGCCTATTTATTCCAAAGGCTTCATTGTAAAAGAAGGCTGAACTTGAGAAGAGAAGCAATATATGGTCTTATGAGCTTTGGAAGAAAATACTTGTGTTATGCTTTTGAATTGTCTCTTGGATGTTCTTGGATGGATGATGAAGGATTGTTGATGGATTCCATGACTTGGTAGAATGGTATAGTGTCTCTTGCTTTGTTGTTGTCTTCTAGTTTTCATTCATGATACATGTTTCTTGCTTGCTATAGATCAATAGAGAACACATTTGAGATATGCCCATGGAGGCACCTCAAATTTCCTGAATCTTCATAGCCTTCATGTTTTCTTCTTCCTTAGTTGCATTAAATAATTCTTAACTGCTCTTTAACAACTTGAGGATATTGTTGCTAGTTTCATTCATAGTTCTATGCATGTTGAGTAGGATTTATGGTGTGCCCTGCTTACCTATGACTGTCCATAGTCCCACCCATGAAACTATCTCTTTGACTGATTAGATTATCATTTTGTTTGAACCAAGGAGGCCTAGTTCCGATCTAGCCCTTTGCCTAAAACTATGCAAATCTTGTTGTTCAAAGTGCCCATTAACTTGAATTACTGTGTTTAGGCGTTCTGGCATAGTGTTTTGGGTTGTTAGTTCATCTTATGTGTTTTCCCCAAAGTCTGATAGCCATTTCCCAAAGTTAGAGGGTCTTATACTTCTATGCATGGCTTGAATGTTTGTTTCTATGTATTGATTAGTTTATAGTTACATTTTGCATGATTAATGGTTTTCCCTACCATGTTTATGTTATCTATTGAACCAGTGATGCTTGAAACTCTTTGTTGTTCACAAAATTGATGTCCATTTACTCCATTTTGCCCAAAGATCTTTTCTACCTTGAATCAAATTGGCCCTTCAACAGCCTTGTATCACCGTCTAATAGCTTTCTTGACCTTTTGACCCCATAGCCCAGTTAATCTAACATCTTGTTACCTATTACATATCTTTGATTGGTTTCATCCCTCACAACTTAAAAATCAAAAATCAAAAAACTTACTTCATAACTAGCCTAAAATCAGAACACAATAAACAAACACACAGATATCCCTTACGCATATAGAGAGAGCCCTCTCTAAGTCCAAGAAGGCTAGGTCCTCGGGCTCCAAAGCTTGGTTTGATGTTACACTGTCATTTGGCTTGCCAATCAGCCAAATCACGGGACCCTAACATAATGGCGATCACGGTGGGACTCTGAGTAATAAACAAACTTAGTTTCCCTCATCTTTAGAGACTTTTTTAGAATACTGTTTGATTGACTTATCCCACCGCTCACTAACATAATGGCGATCACGGTGGGAATCTGAGTAATAAAAAAACTTGGTTTCCCTAGACATTCTAGCAGCCTTAAGAATACTATCTGATTGACTTATCCCACCGCTCACTGACATAGTAACGATCACGGTGGGACCTTCCGAGTTAGTGACAATCTAAGTACACCTTAGAATTCTTGAAGTCTCAATCAAACTTAGAAAACTTAAGTGTTGTTTGAAGAGTAGAAGCTAGCTTTTTCACCATCTTAGCAAAATGATGAGTTAGTTATAGGAAACTTTTCCAAACCTCGTAGGCACATAAAACTCAAAAAACCCCAAAACACTCCCTTAGATTGGTTTTTGTCAATATTGGTGGTGGATCATACACACATATCTCAAAACAACCAAGATCCACCTGGCGACTCCACTAGCCTCCAGTAGGCCTTACTATTTTACTAGCTATCTCTTTCACCATCTTAGCAAAATGATGATTTAGTTATAAGAAGCTCTTCCAAACCTCATAGGCACAAAAAACTCAGAAAAACCCCAAAAAACATTCCCAGATTGGCTTTTGGTCAGTATTGGTGGTGGACCATACAAATATACCTCAAAACAACTGACAATCCACCTGGCGACTCCACTAGCCTCCAATAGGCCTTACTATTTTACCAAACTCTAGGTTACTATCTGATCAACCTATCCCATCGCTCACTAACATAGCGGGAGATGGTGGGACACTGAGTACATGACAGTCTAGCAAACTCTTATAGACTCTTTAGTCCTTTAGATACTTAAACAAGAAAGCAGTCCATAAGATCATTTAGAGTAAACTCTTTTTGTTATCACCACCCTAGCAAAGTGTCGAAACAAGTTTATAATACTTTAGACAAACCATAAGGCTGCACATAAAACTCAAAAAAACCCCAAAATATTCCCAGATTGGCTTTCCCTAATTACTGGTGGTGGACCATAGCTACATCTCTTCAAAAACAACCAAGTTCCACCTGGCGACTCCACTAGCCTCCAGTAGGCCTATTTCCCCACTAGTCCTTATAAAGTCTCCTAAGAATGCATTAAGAAATCCCAATCATGCTGATGGAGGACAGCATAGTTCAAATCCTCCACCTGAGGACACAAAGGAGATATGCTCCGATGAGCAGAGAACATATCCCTGGTTTCCCACACAAAATGCCTACAGATGTAAATTGGTTCAAAGACCTACCTCTCTTTCGAAATGAAAATATTGACGACCCATTTTTACACCTCATCAATTTTCATATACATGTATGGAAGTTAAAGGTTGAATGGCATGAGGACTGCCTCATGAAAATGTTCATGGGTACATTAGAAGAAGAGGCAAGAGAATGGTATGAAAACCTAGAACCTCGCACCTTGTTTTCTTTAAAGGATTTCCACAAAGTATTTTGTAAACGCTATATAGGGCATTGTCCATCTCTATCATTGGCTGAAAATTGTTGTGATCACTTTGAAAACCTCATACAACACATTGTAAACATTGAAGAACACTACGGAAATTGGCATCCTGAGGAGTTTTTAGAGGAGGTCCATAATTTTCTTACCCAAGCTAACAATCAAGATGACCAAGAAGAGCTGATCCTAGATGAAATCCATCAAGAAATAAGAGAGGATCCACAAGAACTCTTTGAAAAGGTTGAAACAGATAACAATCCATCTGCCCTTTCATATAAAATACAAGAGGACATTCAGCCACAAGATCAACTTCAACAAAATATGGAAAGAAATTGTTGCCCCATCCAAAGAAAACAGAAAATACCTTCTCCCTTAACTGAACAGGAAATAGATCAAATAATAAACATGCAGATAGCCTCTGAAACTTCATGTAACCAAAACTTCGCTAATTTTTCTCTTTTAAACCCTGCATATCATAAATCAGAAAATAGATTTGTAAATCAAGTTGATGAAAAGCAATCTGATTGTCCAATATACATGGCTGGTGACATTACTTATGTTAATGATTCTCCAATGTTTGATCAATATGTTGATGATTATGACTTCCAAACAGAAACTAACTTTGCAAAAGACTCAGTTTTTGATCGCCAAGAGAAAGCTCAGTTTCATGAACTTGAAGAAAGTAAGCAGCCATTACAGGTCATCTATGACACTGATGAGGAGAGCTTTGAAAGTTCAGAAGTAAGTGAAGAGTCTCGAACTCTTTGCTCTACTTCACTTCAGTCCATCAGAGATAACATTCACATAATTGGAAATCAGCAGTTTTTCAGCTTTGATGATGAGGTTGAGGAAGATGGTGAAATTCTTGAGCATGTTGTAAATGAGAAGCCTTTTCCTGAAATGGTTGAAGAAATCATTTTGGACATGGAATCTTCCTTAACTCCAGATTTGTAGCCACCAAGTTCCATTGACTTACAAATTGCAGATGATGAAGTAGAGGTTGAGAAACAAATGAGAGTTGTCACACTATCCTTTGAAGATAATTTGCTGTCAAAGTGTATCCCTGCTTGCCAAACTGATGACCTCCACACAGTTTCCAGTCCACTTAATCAGAACACATCAGCTTGGAATGAAAACTACACTGCAATATATGATGAGTCTGACAGTTCCAGTGACCATGAGCAAAGGGAAGAGTTGCTTTACCAAGGGGGTCCCAAATATAGCCAAGTGGAGGAAAGAGTAGTCCTAAATGAAGCCCATGTATCAAATCCTCTAGATCAGGTATTATTCCAAGATCCATTTGTTGTTTTTCTTAAGAAGTCTGAAGGAGTAGTGGGTTCTATCATGAACAATTTGCTGCCTAGAAAGGAGAAAATCTTACACACTACTGTCCGAAAACAAACCAAGTGGGAGTGGCCTTTTCATTATTTCTGCATCATAAAAGAACTAAACCAGAATGACCCATCTGAGCATCTACTTGACTGGTTGCATTGGAAAGAAGAGTTCACCAAGTGTATGTTGTGTACAGTTTAGGATAGAATAGATAAACAACAGTAGAAAATAAGCTCAGCCTTGCGAGCACTTTTTTCATTTGTAGTTTGTTTGAAGAAAAAGTGAAAAAGAAGAAAATACAAAAAACAGTGAAAAGTAGAAAAAGAGGGCAGTTTCTAAAAAGCAGTGGTAAAGCCCCATGTTCCAAAAAAACAGTCCTTCGGAAAGCGCGCAAGTCTAAATGCCGCTACTAGTACTTCAATGTCTTGTTCAGCTATCTAGCCTAATCATAGTTGAACATGTTTAAATTTAATTGCTGATAAGTTAGTGAGTGAAAAATATGGTCAACATTGTGTAAGATTGACTTATCACAGAGAGTAGATTAGGAAAAGATTCTGGTTCCACACGCCCAAAACAGAACCAAAGAGAGAAGCGAGGGATGAAAAACACATTGTACATCTTAGCCCCACTTTTCTAAATTTCCTTTTTTCAAAATAATATTTGTGTGCAGTTTGTCTTTCCATGCCGCAAATACATGACAAATCAGATTGTCTAATCCTGATTTGATCATCTTTTAAATTTCGTGTTTTAGATTAGAGAACAAAATCCTGTCAAACTGCTTAATCTTGACAGTTGATCTAGTATAGGTAGAGTAATGAAGGAGTTCATCAGTTTAATCTGAACTCCCGGCAGATATAAGAGTAGAAATAGATAGGTTCATTTTTCAAAAAGAAAAATATACATTGTCAAAAGGCTGCTAGTTCAAATGCGCCAAAGAGAAGAAAAAATGTTAGGAAAGATAGTGGGGTAGGTAGAAATATCATTGATGTTAACCATGCTATCACTTTTCAGAAATAGCATCAAAGAAAGGTGAAATTTTGCACCAATGGGTAAGGCACTGGTCTTCATAAGCCAAAGATCTGAATTCTGGACACCTCCTGACGAGGAGCTGCCCTCCCCAAATAGAGCCACTGTTAGTCATCAATATTTTTCACTTGTTAGTGATGACTAGATCCATAGCTGAGTTTTCTAGAAGCTGATCTCCATATATCAATTTGTCATCTAGAAAACCCTCATAAAACTTTTTCGCCCTCCTACTTTTCAGTCCGCCCATGTCAATGTTAAACCTCATTATCACTATCCTATCTAGCTTTAGTCCTACTGGCCTGCCCATCAGCTCTAAAGGACAATCCAAGTCTGTTTCAAAAGCCTCCCCTAAGTTAGGAAGTGGCACTTTAAGGAATCTCACCCTTGGCAAACATCAAAAGGCCAAAAAACCTCCATCTGCTACAGACCAATCATAACAGACCTCCCACTCTGCTAATAAAGTTAGTCACATCTCTAAGTCACGCCACTTACACGCCCCTAAGTCTCAGCAATGCATAAACCACAGTCTCAAGCTGATTATTAAGTGTTTTACACTGTTTATGGATTTTACAAGTGCAGGAAACATGTCATCATCTCAGGAGAAAATTCTTGACTCCACATTTAGAAGAACAATTGCTTCTGAATGTGAAGATGAGCCTGAGATACATCTACAGGGCAAGGAGTTACTCATCAAACTCTTGCAGCTTCATTCAGCATGATAACACAGTAGAAGAAAGACAACACTGTCAAACAGGCTTGTAATTTGTCATGGCCAAGAACCTCCTTCATCTATAAGCATAGGGTTAAGGCGCCTCCTTCATCTACAAGTAGAGGGCGATGGCCAATGTTGACTTGAACAATTGCAAACTGACTGTAAGCACATGTTTGTTTTTAATAAACAGTGAAACAGTAACTAAAAAGGCTTCTAAGGGAAAGTGATGATCAAGAACAGGGCTAAGATCAGAAAATGTTCAAGTCAAGAGAAAGCAGATTTTTTAGGTCTTGTGTCTTAAGGATGAAGATAAATTGGATTTTCAGGCATTATCATCATGGCACAACAAGAAGAGACTCCATTAATCAAAGCTATTGTAACAAAACATCTCTGCAGGGGTGCTAGTATGAATGGCTTAAATCAGTGCTGAGCAAGAAGACACTTTAGTGAAAAGGACCTCTGTGTACTCTTATGTTTTTGTTGGGTTGTTGAATATAGCCTATGGTTTCTAGATATACATAGAGGAAAATGATGCAAGTGGTATATATCCCCCGAAATAAACCATCTTGTTGTCATTCAAAGAGCCAGTTGCATCTACAGCCAAGCAACACCTGTCATCTGATTAGATTTACACTACAGACAAGATTATATTATAAATACCCAGAGCAAAAATGTATTTGATCTACTTTGTCTCTTGCAAACAGGTATACAAGCTCATCATATGCAAAAAGGCACTTTGGTATATTTTCAGCTTCTGGAGAAAACTTCAAAACAAACATAAGCATGTTCCTTCTAAAAAGGTCAAAGGTACCTTATCAATACCTTTTGAGTAAAGGAAGAAGTGTTGAAAAATTTCCTTATAAAAATGGGCAGAGGTGGAAAGGTCTGATTAAATGCAGTTACATTTTGCACCCACTGTCAGAAAAAGAACTTAAGGGACACCTAACAGTTACATCATTTTCACAGTAGAGCTACTTCCTCCAAAATATCAAAGAGACCTCATATAACTCAAAGTGGCAGTGGATATGTCATATGAAGATAATAGCTGGAAAGGGAATTTGAATTTACAGTTGAGTTTTTCCTCCTATGCAAAAGGGTACTTGCATTCAAAAGACATTATTACAAATCCTCCACATGGGTCAGAGCATTTTTCTTTCCGCAAATGTAGATATCAAAAGGGGAAACATTTTTTCATTTCTCATCGAGAAACAGTGGAAGTTTTAAAAATCTTAAAAGGTATCAGTTTATGTCTTGAATGGAGAACGTTTCAAGTGTTGAAACAAGGGTGGTTTCAAACGAAAAACCCTCACTGATCAATATGAAAAAGACTTCAGCTTTTTCATTTTCAAAAGGGTGAATTAAATGTGGCAAACCATTTCGAAATCCCTCAAAACACCTAACGAAGCCCCCCTTGTCGTTTCCTTGGACCGGAGAAAGAAGCTTCAAATGAGTTAACAGAGTTTTTTGGGCTCAGGAGTTGCGCAATGTGCCTGTACAAACGCGCAGCGCGTTTGGGCGCACAATTTACAAAGGAAAACACAGGCGCGCGGCGCGCCTGTAGACGTGCGCGACGCACCTATAGGTTCGGGTCATGTTGGCCCGACAGTCGACCTGACAGTGGTTACACTGTGCGGCGCTCTCTCCTATGAACACGCCGCGTATTCAAAAATCATCCAAACAACTCCACAATCGCTCCAACTTTCAAGCAAAGGTTTTCACCGTGTCTTAGAGGTGGTGATCAAGTGTTTGAGACATCCAAATTGCTGTGGTGCAAATTTAAAACTCTGATAGACTATGTGCATTATTGAATACATTTTTGAGGAGGATTGTTGTTTCAAGATACGGATTTGAAATAGCTGTGATCAACCAACAGTAAACAAGGGAAAATTAACAGTGTTCTCTCCTTTTGCTCCATAAATTCAAGCTTTAATATGTGAAACTGTCATTACCATTGAAGGGGGATTATCAAAAAACTGTGCAAAAAGACATAGAAAAGAGGAGAATGTGTTGATTAAATGCTTGTTGTTTATCTGCTGCAGAGCTGTATATTCCCCACACCAACACAAAAAAAGAAGAAGCTTGTGACCTCACAATGACACAGTGACCTTTGACTGTATATATGCATCTTGATTAATCATGCTATGGTTAGTGAAGTTACCTATTGATTGGCATACAAAGAAAGACAGAGCATTGTTTTGATTTAGGAAGGTTTTTGTTTTGCCTTTGTCTAAAAACGAAGCTGTCCTGTTGTCCTCCAAAACACCAAAGGTGGGTGATCTTATTACAAATACAGAAAAAGCATATTGACTGTAAATGCCCTTTGTTTGACTTTGTGCTCATCCTTAAAATTGTTTGTTGAGTTTTTTGCCAAAGGAAAGGACAGTTTGTTGAAAGAGCAGAGACCCAATAGCAAGGAGGGCATCTCACATAGCATTTGTAAACCATTTTTGCCTTGATAAAAGTAGTGATTGACAGGCTGGGACAGATTTAGGTTTGAAAAGCACATTTCAAAAACTGTGAAGTAGTTTGGTTTTGCAGAAGCACATTTAGAACCAGATGCCTCCCAGGCAGGAACATGAGCAGGAAATTGAGACAGAGAAGCAGCATGACAGTGATGAACAAGGAGGTTAAAGGGAAGCGCCGGGCACAGAAAGAGAAGAAAGGCACATCAGCACTTGAAATTTTGGCTTCAGCTTCGGAGCATGTTGTCAAGGACACTTGAGGGTCATGCATACCAATTTTGGGCCCATTTTGACAACTTTTGGTTTTTTGGAATTTTTGAGTTTTTGGTCAAAAACTCATAAATTCGCCATTTCATTTTGAGGATTCGTCAAGGGAGGAGGATGGTATCATTGGATGCCATATTTTCATGAGCATGCCCTCATCGATTTTCAGAACATTTGGAGATCATTTCCCCCTCAAAACGGTGAAAAACACTCTTTTTTCCACACTCCGCCCATTCTATCAGCAGACTGCAAATTTCTGGTTTTTTACACACATGTGCAGATTTGAAAGCCTTACAGGCATCAAATCTAGAAAATTTTAGTTTCTCCAGAAAGTAGACACTCAGAGCTTTCCAACGAGCTATCATGAGCCTCATTTCGACATCAGGAAGGCTGCCAAATGTTTCCGGAAAGTCAGGGGACCTTTTGCTGATGAAAATTTGAAGTATTTTTGTAATTTTTGAACCTCAAAAATCTGCTTTTTCCAAATGTGCGTTTAGCTATTTTTGCACTTGGAAAATCATGCAAAGTCAATTATTTTTCCTTTTTTAGCATTTTTTAGATATTTTGTGAGATATTTTTGTGCCTTGGGCTTTGCAAAGCCTCAAGGACAAAATTAGATATTTTGATTAGGCCAATGGGATAGCTAGTTGAACCATGAGGTTTTCCTCACTTGAGCCTATTTATTCCAAAGGCTTCATTGTAAAAAAAGGCTGAACTTGAGAAGAGAAACAATATATTGGTCATATGAGCTTTGAAGGAAATACTTGTGTTATGCTTTTGGATTGACTCTTGGATGTTCTTGGATGAATGAAGAAGGATTGTTGATGATTTCCATGACTTGGTAGAATGGTATAGTGTCTCTTTCTTTGTTGTTGTCTTCTAGTTTTCATTCATGATACATGTTTCTTGCTTGCTATAGATCAGTAGAGAATAAATTTGAGATATGCCCATGGAGGCACCTCAAATTTCCTGAATCTTCATAGCTTTTATGTTTTCTTCCTCCTTAGTCATATTAAAGAATTCTTAAATGCTCTTTAATAACTTGAGGACATTGTTGCTAGTTTCATTCATAGTTCTATGCATGTTAAGTAGGATGTATGGTGTGCCCTGCTTACCTATGACTGTCCATAGTCCCATCTATGAAACTATCTCTTTGACTGATTAGATTATCATCTTGTTGAACCAAGGAGGCCTAGTTTCGATCTAGCCCTTTGCCTAAACTATGCGAATCTGGTTGCTCAAAGTGCCCAATAACTTGAAGTACTGTGTTTAGGCGTTCCGGCATAGTGTTTTGAGTTGTTAGTCCGTCTTATGTGTTTTCCCCAAAGTCTGATAGCCATTTCCCAAAGTTAGAGGGTATTATACTTCTATGCATGGCTTGAATGTTTGTTTCTATGTATTGATTAGTTTATAGTTACATTTTGCATGATTAATGGTTTTCCCTACCATGTTTATGTTATCTATTGAACCAATGATGCTTGAAACTCTTTGTTGTTCACAAACTTGATGTCCATTTACTCCATTTTGCCCAAAGATCCTTTCTACCTTGAATCAAATCGGCCCTACAGCAGCCTTGTATCATCATCTGATAGCTTCCTTGACCTTTTTGACCCCATAGCCCAGTTGATCTGACATCTTTTACCTATCTTACATTTTCGATCAGTTTCATCCCTCACAACCTAAAAAAACAAAAATAAAAAACTTACTTCATAACTAGCCTAAAATCAGAACACAATAAACAAACACACAGATATCCCTTACGCATATAGAGAGAACCCTCTCTGAGTCCAGGAAGGCTAGGTCCTTGGGCTCCAAAGCTTGGTTTAATGTTACACTGTCATTTGGCTTGCCAATCAGCCAAATCACGGGACCCTAACATTCAAGACTTCTCATATCCAGATTTGCAGCCCCCGAATGCCATTGATTGTCAAGTTGCAGATGAAGACTTGGAAGCTGGCACATATGATCAAATGATACAAGATGACTCCGTACCATTTTTTTTTGAATCATTTCAGTTTTTGAAGGGTAAATTGCATAGTAAATCTTCAAATGAGCAGCTTGTAGAAAATCATGTAATCTCATCAGAAACAATAGAAAATGGGTTGCAGCAGTCTTTTCAAGTTTTTCACGATCCAATAGCTGATGTGTTGGATGATGTTTGCAGTCAAAGTCTTTCTCCATTGACTATATGTAAGCTTGAAACGTGTGCTGATATAAACTTGATCTGGCAGCCGGTCTCTTTGTCATTTTTAGCAGGAGTCTCGTCACAAAGCTCAAAACAAAGTTTGCATTCATGGTATGAGGAGAAGAAAAGTAATCCATTGGATGAGCTAAGTCCCAGTGTGCATGAATTTCAAGATCCTTATGCAGTGTTTTTGGAGGCGGATAGAGAATCCATAGTATTCAACGGATCTGTTCACAAGTTTTCATGGGAGTTGCCTTTCAGTAGTTCTCTCTTGTTGTTCATAAACGAGCACTTGCGGAGAATTCAAACAGCAGCTGGAATACTTACCTGGTTGCATTGGTTGTTTCATTTCACTTGATCAGGTGATGAATGGAACAACTAGAGTAGGTTGTATTGAATAAGCTTCATATTGAGCATATTTTCCAGTTTGTCGGTTGTATTTAAGTATCGAGTCAGTTTTTAGTTGAGTGAGAGTCAATTTGTGTCGTCAAGTCATCAGTTTTCAGTCATGCATTTTAGCTTGAGTTTTTTATTCCATTGCCCAATGGATGAAGGCACTGTCTGCTTTCCAAAGATCTGTAGTTCTTGGCACCTCCAAGGAGCTACCATCCCCATTGGAGCCAATGTTAGTGTCAGTCTTTGCAGCCTTCCTCCAGTGATCAAACATGCTCTTACAAAGTGATTTTAAGGTGTTAAGGTCAAATTTTGTCATTTCAGTGAGTCTTCAAGTAAAATTTGGTCACTAGGTATTAGGTCTAGGGTTTGCTTTTACTCCTGTCAAAGTTGTCCAAATGTCGGTCCATGTCACCATTCAGCTGAGTGTACCATCATTCAGAGGGTTTTCATCATCATGTCAAGTTCCACCGGGTCATTTTACACCTTGTTCATGCTTCAGTTGTGCCTAGGTAAGGTTCATTTCCCTCTCCTAGGGTTTTGAAGGTAATTTCTCTTGGATGGTCAAATCATCAGAAAAAATTGTATCCTGATGTTCATACACCTTCCCCTATCCTTAATGTACCTTATTAAACACTTCCCATCACTGAGATCCCCCAAATTCCTCATTTTCGCACAAATCCTAGTTTCTTGCTACAACTTGGCAATTTTCTAGGCTAGGCCTGTGTTTTTCCCTTTTGGACACCTTCCCCTCACTCAATCTCTAAAATTCCACTTTCCCCTGCTTCCTAACATCCCTCCCTACTCCCAAAAATTTTCTCAAGAATTTAGAAGCCCCTTATCCCCTTCATTTCGCTTCATTTCGACAAATCCTTTGTTCCACACATCGGGATAGGTTTTACTCCAATGATGTTCCTGAGCAACAAAAGATGAATTTGGGAAAAATAAGAGAGGTTTTTTTCCAAAACAGTCCAAGGACGAAAAACCTCCTTCACTATTTACACAGGTGTCATGGTTTTAGAGAAATGTCAAAACTACAGTTGCCTCAGGAGAATTGATGCACCTCTGAAGTGACCTTGGGAAAATCAATATTTCTCCTAGCTTGGTTGGCCAAATGACTTGCTTGATGAGTACAATGATAATTAGACACAAATATATTTCCAATGAGCTATCATGAGTTCAATTTGAATTTTAGGAAGACCTTCAAAATTTGACTTCAACAGCACTCTGCCTTGAGGCAGCCTCATTTTGCACATTTTGACTAGTCTTGGGAGATTTGATTTTTTACAGGGTAAATGAACTCCAAATTGAAAAATTCTGGTTGGGTTGGAAATTAGACTCAATAATATTTCCAACGCACTATCCCACACCCCATTTGGACAGCGGGAATGCCTCCAAAAGCCTCCTGCAAAAAGGCGCTATGCATTGGGTTGTGGCACTACGCATTGGGCTGAAACATCAAAATTTTGCCATTCTTCTCCAAAAATAAAATTTTCTCAGGTTTCTACATGCTCAAGAAATTCAAATCCACTCCTCTATTTCTCATAACTAGTGCTTGGTGTTGATTATGAGATTGGTTATAAAAATTTGAGTACAAAACTAAACCCTATTATCTTGATTGAGAAGTGCTTCCTTAGGGTTTTAAACTTGTTTTGGTGTCAATCATTCTATTCCCATCACCTTGTTTTTCCTCCCCCTCACTATTATCTTGACATCATTACAATCATTCCTAAGCCTATCTCCCTATCCCTAAAGTCATTTCATTTCCTATTATTCCCATTTCCCATTTCACTTGATTATAGCCCATCACTTTCATTACCCCATTCCTCCATATTCCCTCCCATTTGACATATATTTGGAAATCAAATCAAAACACCAAAGTTCTCATTATCATACAAGACAACACAGACCTTGCAAATTCTCATGGAGACGGATACTTCTTATGACCGAGACAGTGACTCTACAACTAAATTGCATGCACCAAGAAGGCATTAAGGCGGCGTAAAAAGTATGATAGACTCCAAATTTCGGCCGAAGCTTCTTTGGCTCAGCATAGTGCTTGATGGTGGAAATTTAGCCCAAATTTCAAGAAATTTGGGAAACTTTTTTTCAATTTTGAATTTTTTGGCCTTAACACAGATTTTCCTGCCCGACGTGTAGCGCCACTTGGCGCGCACTTATAATTGGCAGCTCATCTTGAAGAAGAATTTGCATTTCTAGATTTTCCATGAAAATTTGTGCATTCCTACCCATTACCTAAGGATTTTGACAAGTTTTGGGGTGCCTAAAGGGTCAAAAACACCCTAAAAATGACCTTTCTGCCACTTTTTGGACACACAGGAAGCAGTTTTGGGAGATTTGATTTTTGGAGGGACAAATGGCAACCAATTTCCAAAATTCCACTTGGTTGGAAAGTAGACAGGCAGATATTTCCAACGAGCTATCCTTCACTCAATTTGGACTTCGGGAAGGCCCTCAAAATCAGCCTCAAAGTGGCGCTACGCATAGAGATTTCAGGCGCGACGCATTGGGAAATTTGGCCTATTTTTCACTCAGCAGCTCAGTTTTTCGCCTAGTTTTGGCCAGTTTGACTTTTTCATGTAACTCTTGATGTAAATTGATGTAATTTCATGACTATGATGTAATTTTGGCACATTTTTACTCATCCTAGTAGATTCATTCACCAAAAAGTGAAATGTAAGTGAATGAATTAGTTTCCTATCATATAGAGGCAAGTTGTTTCATTGCCTATTTTCCAGTTCTTAGTTTAGATATGGTTGAAAAAACTCCTATAATGGTGAGCTCGACCCCTAGAGGCATGGGGATGAGTTAGGCTTGTCTATATCATGTATTTCTTCAGTCATTTTCAGGGTTGGACACTTGGGATTGCTTGGCACTTCATTGTACATTTCATCTCTGCAATTTTGGCAAAGGAATAGACCAGGGTTTGCAGCACTCTTTGGGATCCATGTGGCTCTATGTTTTGATGGTGTGTTTCTCTCTATTATTGTAAGTTCACTGATGTTTTATGTGTATCATTTCCCTTCTCCTTTCTTCTTAAATTAAACAAATGAGTTATAAAGGTGGAATTCATTAGATTGCTTTGCTCTGCCTTGAGTTTTGTTTAATTTTCCATGTTTTCATCTGTTTGAAGAGGATTCTTGAAAGCCTCTTGCCCTCTTCAGCTCCTCACCAGTCTGAACTATCCATTCATTCAATCCAAAGCATCAAAACAATTTCCTTCCTTGCCCCATTCAGAACTCTGCAAAAACTAGGCCTCATCCCCGAACCCAAAACTGCCTTTCCCTTTGATTCCAACAAAACCCCCAAAATCAAAATCAAACTCCTTTACTTATATACCTAGCCTAAAATCATCTTTTATTTCAAGTCATCTCAAGCCCTATTGATTATCTTTGCTGCGTGGTTTGATGTTACCTAGACTCTTGCCTTCCTTGACTGAGGTATATTTATGCCATAACAGGACACCAGAAGAGAATATAATGGGAAGCATCGTAAGTTTGATCCTCTCTGGTATGGTCCACACATAATTACTGATGTAAGGTCAAATAACACATTCATTTTGGAAGACCTGGATGGAGAATCAGTACAACTACATGTAAATGGGCAGTATTTGAAAAATTATGTCTACAATTAAAGTTCAACATTTCACCATTGTAAATACCAAATTGTTCATTGTTCATATATCACCAAGCAATATTTTGACTCCATGCCCAAGGTGAAGGCACTAATCTGCAATTCTGAGTGTTTCATGGAAAAAAACATCCCCAAGTGGAGCTAGATGTTGTGGCTCATTTGCAATTTCATTTATTATATTTTTCAAAATACAAAAAAAGAATATATGTTGGAAAAAGTAAAAATTTTGTATGTCAAAAAAGAATTTTGATTTATATGTTAGTGTGTTAACATTATGTGTAGAGATGTGAAGGTGGGTCAATTCGGGATTATTTGCAAGCTCAGGAGAGACTAGTGCTACAGAATACTGAATAAGCTCGGGAGGGTTACACTGTGAAGAAAACCAAATTAATAATCAAGATCGTTTATTCGTTAAAGGAACATATGCGAGCCTACTAAATGAAACTCTATTCATTATCAAAGAAATCATATAGATTTCCTAAAGGCAGAGAACTGGCTTATTTTCCTTAAAAACTTAAGAGTTTTGGAAGAAGCGTAAAGGGGGGAAATCGACGGTGAGGATCAAGTCACAAAAATTATAGTGAGCACATCAGCGATTTTTGTGTTTATTGATAAGTCTTCGCATGGCAAGTGATTTAAGCTGTGATGCTATAAATACAAGAGGTGGTGATGCAATGCGAAGTATATCACACATTGCATGCAATAAGGTTTAGCTACAATCGCATAATTTGGAAATTAATAAAGTTGTGGACTGCGACAAAGAGCCCAGATGTGATTTAGATTCAATGGTGAACTCCAAAGGATTTCAAATCTATATGTAAAGTGTTTCTTGTGTTAAATTGCACCAGAGGAGGATAAGGAGGATTATAACATAAAATTGGTGAAAAACCTAAATGTGATAGAAAGTGGACGCAATGCATTCTTCAGAGGTGAATAGAATATATTTCAAGTCCAAGTATAGTGGCGATCAGAGGAATTAAAAATTGGCAAATTTGAAAAGTGTTGATGAGGTAAGGGTTATAAAAGTACATCTGCAATGAGGCCTAAAGTTGTGATATTACGAGTCAATGCGATCACATATTTCACGGTGTAAGCTCAGGAGGAAAGGTGCTAAGAAATATGTTGTGAACGTCGAAGGCCGAAATGTGATGGAAAGGAGGACGGGATACCATTCCAAGGTTAAGTTGAACTTATTTAAAATCCAAGATTATGTGTAAATGCATTGTTTTTACAGAGAAACGTGAGCGCGGGCAGTGGACTCAGGTATGTGACCCAATGTAGAGCAAAGGTAAAGAAAAGATGGAACACAACAGACAGCGAGCAGAAAAGGCAAATGTTGAAATTTGGAAGAAGTACAGAGCATGGATGACAAATTTACTAGGTGACACATCAGCACCTAAGAAAGACACATCAGCAAATCTGGAAAACATAGTGACAACCAATCAGATCCAGATCCAACAAATAGATTGATATTTCTAATTTTATTTTTCTTTCTTCTTAAAATATCGATATTGTAATAAAGTCTTTAATTGCAATGTAATAGGTATTTTACATAGTTTTAGGAATTTTGATTAGTTATAAGAAGTGCCAGCAGTTACAAACAGTTTTTTTATGTATTTAAACCAATGAGTAAGAAAGAAGAAGGTTTCGAGTTAGGACCTCTATATGAATAAAAATTTTATACTTAATTTTCTAAGAAATTAATGGAAGAAGATCAAGTTTCCTACATCTGTTGATGTTGATTTGTCTTTCTATTTTCATTCTGTGTTTATTATTCTTTGAATTAAGTGAAGTGAAGTAGTTGTCAGTCTCTTTATTACACCTATAAGTAAGAGTTAAATAGCCTTAATATGCGCTCCATCACTCCAACTATTCTTTTTACACAAAGTTCTTCTGAAGTTTAAAGTAATAGATTCTGTTTTTCATCATATCATTTGAGTTTCCCTTCCAGTTATTCTTTTCATTCAAATATTAGCAGTTAATGGCATTGTGAAGTCTTTCATTATATTATATTATTGAGGGTATTAAAGAATTAATTTCCAAAGTTATTAAACAAAGACCATATGATATTATAAGTTTTGTGACATATATTTATAAAATGTATTAAGCACTGATTCCTTACCACATCCAAGGGATTGTCTCTTAAGATACAACAGGACCCTTGATAGGTTCAAGGAAAAGATATATAGCAATCCAAATTTTACATTGTTGAGTTGCATACAACACTTTGTGTTGGAGTGTGGAGTTTAAGGATGGGATTATCACAGTCCTAATGCAGGTAAGCTATACAATATCTTTCAAGAACTAGAAGTTATTGTCACATGAGATGTCGTATTCCATTTATGACAAAGATATGTTGGCCATTATGCATGCATTGGTCAAATTCTAGCATTTTTTGATCAGCAGTAGATTTTGAGTGAAGACCAACCACCATAATCTATGGCATATTTTTGAGGAGGAGTAGCAGCTGAAGAAGAGGAAACAACGGTGGATCAATACAATGCAAGACTATGATTTTTTCATTATGTATGGAGAGGGCCATGTAACAGCATATGCACTATCATCGATATCAGCAGCACTATCACTAAGGAGCAGTGATGATTTGAGGGCCCAGTTATTATTTGAACATTCTTATGACCACTTCACTTATGAAGCATTGGATGGGCAGATGATTGATGGTAGACATCACGTAATGGATAACAAATTCCATTATCAGGACAGAGCCTTCTTGATGAGTACCTCACAGTTCAAAGAGAAGTTTCTACATGCAGCATATTCAAAACCTCATAGGTTCTATCAGGCCATCGGAGAGGGGTTCTCATGGAGAGATCTCAAGGAGGATGCACTTATACATATCATGGAGTGAAAATATTGTCATTAGATTTTTGAGGGGGGTATTTTCGAAATTTATCTGCTGTCGAGGTATGCACATTAATTCGACATTTTCACACAGTAGAACCCTTCACTCATGACCGGTTTATTGTTTTGAGATTTCTTCATGCTTCATGTTATTCCCAAGTCCATAGATAATGATGGGGACAATTATTGTATGAGAAATTTTTGACAAGAGCTTCTCCATTGGGTGGATACTGAGTTGGTGCATGATATGAGTCATCACCCACAGTTGGATGGATGGATGGAGATGATGAGAAAGTGGCTAGAAAGATACTTTCAAATCTATGACATAGGGCATCAAGAAGCATGGTTGCACTGGCTTCTCTTGGGTGAGTATGGTTACCACCCGAAATTTCAGATTGGGATGTTCCATGCCTTGCACAATACTGAGGTGATGCAGCAGTAGGAGGCATGGTTGCACTAGATACTCTTAGGAGAGTATGGCCAAGACATTGTATTTTATATGTCCATTGGTATATCACTATTTCCTACCTTGTACAGTAGTGATGAGATGCAACAACTGGAGCCATGGTTGCACTGGTTAATTTTGAGAGAGTTTGGCCATCACATGACATATCAGATGTCAATGGGTATGTTTTTATTTGGGACTTTGCATGATACTCATATGGTGTGGCAGTAGGAATCCTGGCTATGTTTCTTTCTATTAGGAAATTCTGGTGTAACATTCCACATGTCAATCAGTATATCATTGCTTCATGCTTTTCATTATGATGATGTGGGGTGGCAGCAAGAGTCATTGTTGCGCTGGTTACTCTTGGGAGAATATGGATTGACATTCTCCCATACCTTTAATAATGATGATGTGGGATGGCAACATGAAACCTTCTTGTGTTGGCTTCTGTTAGGAGATTATGGCCACCATACTTGGTATGATGATGAGGTGGTGTGGAAGTAAGAGTCATTGTTGTGGTGGTTGCTATTGGGAGAGTATGGTTAGACATTTCACATGTCAATCCATATGTCTCTATTTCCTACTTTGCACAGTGTTGAGATGATGCTTAGAGAATGCAAGGCCACTGGGGCCAAGGATTGGAGCCTGGAGAGACACAACCTACTCCATGTAGCATGGGTTGGAGATATATTTTATGAGTTGGGACTTTGTACTTGGGGAAGGAACCACTACTCTTCACATATCTCATGCAGAGAAGTGGCCCTTGGAAAGCAGATGGTTTCCACTTTGGGACTCATTGATGAGGAGAGGCATCTAGCTATATAGCTGGAGGCCATTCTAGACATTCTAGAGGCAGCTATGGAGCTGGGCATTCATAACACATTGGAGAAAATAGGGAAACCTTTTATATGAGGATGCCACTTGGGAGGGAGATGGATTTTTGTAGCATCCACTTTTGTGGTTGCTTGAGGACAAGTAACATTTTGGTGGGGAGGAATATAATATTCCAAATTTTCCATCGGCTAATTGGAATATTATAATTCTTACTTTTCTTATTTAGTTAAATAAATAAAAGGGTGGAGGGGCCCATAAACCCAGTAGATGAATAAAATCCACTTCTATAGTGTGAATGTGGGTTAGTTGAGTACTGGAGTAGCATTATGGAGTACTGGAGCATCATAATAATGAAAAAAGAGTGGAGTTCATGGAGAAATAATGAGGAATATACTGGATATAGTGAAAGAATAAATAAAATATGATGGATATAAGTGGAGAAGTGATCAGAGAGATGATGGAGATAGTGGAGGAATAAATGCACACATGATGGAGGAAGTTGAGAGTAATTGCAAAGCAGTTGATGGAGATAATGGAAGACAACGCAGCTTTTATGGATCCTATTGGCCACATTTACGCATTATGAGGTGGGTCAAGGCTAGGGAAGGCTCACAAACCATAAAAGTAAGACATTTCTTTGCACACTTCAGCCTTTTAGCTAAGTCTCACAGTTGTTTAACACGGTGTTCCCGAGTGGGAATCCCACCCTTACCCACAGGGACTCGAGTGCCTACTTTGGTACGGTTTTCTTGCACAATATTCATCATTTGACAATAAGTGCCACTTTCATCCACTCTCATCTCCACTCCCAACTAAGGAATTCACGATTCCCGAACTAGATTCGAGAGTTGGAAGGTTGTTCTCGTGACTTAGTTGAGAAACCTATGAAGGGATTTAGCCCTTCACACCGTGGATCCAATGCAGCCTTTCCGTGAGTTTCGTTTTCATATCTCGGCATTAGGTAATCCATCTAATTATCCTATGCAACAACATTTCCGGGCAGGACCGTGTAATTCTCGGGCAGTTGAGGGTTTGAGGAGAAGAGGAAGTTCCAAGCAACTCAACTTCGAATCCTATGAGGGATTAATCCTTCACTCGGGGGGATCACTTTAGTAGCCTAGGATTAGCATTTTATTACTTCATCAGCAAGCTACATCATCAACCCTCCTAGGCATCACAAAGATACCTCCAAAGTTAGCCTGTGCATGTGCATGAGTTGCATATTCAAGTGGAGGAGCTAGATCTTGAATTTCTCAACTTAGGGATCTAAGAAGGGACCAACCCTTTAGTTAGTGAGCTAAGTGGGTGCTATTGTAGCATATAGATCATTATTTATCTCTATATCATCAATTGTCTCAAGGGAGTGTGTAACTCGTATTAAATAAGGGTGCATTTTTCAATCCAAAAATGGCCGAAATTCCAAACTCAAAAATCGGGCCAATCCATTTCTCGGGTTTGTCTGGTGTTTTGAGTAGAGTCCATGATTAAAATCCTGGATCATTCTAAGAATTCCAAATGCCTCCACACATGGATCTCCTTCCAAGTAGTATTTATTTCCAACAAAGAACAACAACATTTCCAAAGTGCTAGGATTTAGAGTTGTCCCAAACATCTTGGATGGCTTGAGTGCATTCTTTATGGAGCACTATGTATATTCATTTTTTGTGATTATAATGATATGGCTCGCTTGTTTCTACTCATATGTATGACGTTTCTTGATGTATTCCGACACATTTTTTCGCCTCTACATGTTTTATTCTCTATTTTTTCGTAGTTGGAATTATGCATATGTTCTATATTCTCGCTCTTTCCCATTTTGGGACATGTGGTTCTTGGTTGTCCTCACGCCTTCGATACCAAAAGTTTCTCTCTTAATGGTGTAGAAAACCCAAAATGTATTTGAACTATATGGGAGCTCAATAGCAAAAGAAAATAATAATGGCAATGAGAATGATCAAAGCGCAACAATGAAAGTGATGATTGTGAAGACCGAATGGAAAACCCTCTATTTATAACAAAATATTGAGTTATCTCGGGATATTTATGAATAATAAAATATTATTAACCAGGATCTAGATCTAACCGAATGGAATATTTTATTATATTTTGCTGTGGGGGGGTGGGGGAGGTATTTAAATTGGTTAAATACCTTTATTTAGAAATAATAAATAGATAAATGATTTATTTATCATTTCAAGAAAGTGGTTAAAGAATAATAAACAACAATGATTTGTTTAATTATTCCTAGGGTGATTTAGTCAAATTTAACAAGGAATAATAACTAAATAATGATTTAATTAATTATTCCTATAGAAAAACAAGATAAATAATTATTTATCTAATTATTTCTCATAATTGGGTTAAATATGACCAGGAATATTAGTTAAACAATGGTTTTGATTAATTATTCCTAGAGGAAAATCAAATAAATAAGATTTATTTAATTATTCCTCATGGGGTTTGTTTTAACTAGAAATAACATAATAATGTATGTTTTATTAAATTATTTCTTATATTGAAAGCAATTTTACTATGGTAAAATTGGTCGTACATGGTGCACTTTGCTCCATATAATTAGAAATGGTTAGATGACCAATTTTTGGTGATAATGATACACAATAAAACCTAGAGGTGTATGCTCTCGTTAGTGCCCAGGAATCCCTTTACCGGTTATGGACACATGGTAAATCCTAGAGAGTTGGAGACACACAAATTCTACCACTTAGGTGGAGAGATCCGGAGGCATCCATGTTTTTTTAGGGGCCTAGTGATCCCTGGCTGTGTATATGGTGGGATTGTGGTAAAGTCTATATTGTATCTTTATTGTTTGGGCCTAGCAATCCCTCGATGGGATACAAAGGCCAAGGAAGCCTTGATTGGTCTTGTTGTGAGTCCCACATTCATGCTTGGAATATGGAATGAGGGTGACTGGTTGGAAAGAAATATTTGGTTCATCCCAATCTATGGTTGGGTGGTACATTAAAGTCCCCCGACCTATTTTAATTTTTTTATATGTTAATAAGAGTTCTTTCCCTCTTGCGTATTATGTGTACAGTGTTTTTTATTATGTGATTATAATGGTTGTTCTATCATTATTTACTCGTTGGTTATATGTTGGTTATAAGCATGGTTTATGACACGAGTTATGGATCTCATCAGTGTTTTGATTAGTAAATTAAATTTTAATGAATGTATGATTAATGGATTATATTGCAACTAGGTTTAGTGAAATACAACCTTTCTTAATACCCTCTAATAAGTGTGAGATCCTATGTTCATATTTGTTGTTATGACCTATATATTACATGTTTTCAATGTGTTTACCTAAATAGATTATGTCATGGTTAGGGTTTGGTTAGGCCAATTCCTTGATTGAATTTTTGTGTTATAAGCTTTGTATTTGTGTCATTTATTGTTTTAGAAAGTATCATCAAGTTCTGTGTAGTGGCTCTAGATTCCATCCCTCAAAAGGTGGTACATGCGTTTTGATATCATGCACAAACTACCCGAAAAATACCGCAAATAAGCACCCTGAAGTGGCTATGCATGCGATCGGGAGGCCTCGTAGTCACATGGATGTAGGCTTGTGCATGCGATCAAAAGTCCATAATGTTGAAAATGAAAGTCAACATAGGGTTTGGACACTTGGAAGGGTGGTTTAGTGCTTGGGGGTCTTGTAGCATCCGAGAAAGGCCGGGCAAGGTTTTCTTTGTCGATTTCACTTCCCAAGGGGGTCTATGAGGTTGAATCATACTTGTAATAAATCTTGATCACATGTTTAACTCGTGAACCGGTTAGCTTGTTTAAATGTGGGAGGAGTGATGTTAGGAGAGTGGTATCAAAGCATGGTTCAACCTTGTACCGGATGGCGTAATGTGTAGTTGTCATGCATGAATGTAGGTTGTATATTTGCTTGTTATGTATGCATGGTGATGGTAATTGTTACATTTGTGTTTCCATGTAGAAGTTGAGATGATTTCATTGTTGGGATGTATTTTTCATGAATGCATGTCCGTTTTCTTTATATGCATTTTTTATGCATGTCGTTGTCTATATGTTTTTATTCAAGCATTTTCATTGTTATGGCTATGCATGCACAATAGCTCAGGATTGCACGTGGTTTCCATTGTATGTAGTTTGTGTAATCTTTTTATGTTTTTTGGTATGTTATGATTCTAATGTGTTGGTTGGAGATAGACTTGGGAGAAGAAGATTATCAAAGTGAGGTCAGAAAATTGCACTCCTGCAAGAGAAGATCATCACATGTGTTTGTATATTGGACATGCAGATGTTGATTAATGTTTTTTATAAGAGTTATGGTTATGTACATGTTTGACATTATAATGTTGTTGAGGTTACATACACAAACGATGCTAGCTAATCAAAGGTGGTCATATGCACATGTCGTACAGTCACTTTTCAATGATAGTAACTTATTGTTATATGATCATATTCATAACACTGCTGATGATTTAGCTCACACCATTTAAGATCTTGGCATATATAACATGTTATTTTGGATTGGACCTACATAGATGGTTATGGTTATGATATTCGTGTATGAGTCGATATATTTGTGATATTGTGTTGTACTAATCTAATCGAATCGTACACATGTGATAGCCTCCATCGTAGATACATTGAGGTATGATTTTGATTACACCGTCTATTTTGTTTGTCTAGCATGTATTTTTTTATAGGTTGTTTGAATGTTTGACTAATTTCATAATAGGAGTATGTGCTCATAAGATTACATGAAGAAATTATCTTTGTATTAAGATTATCGTGATAACATAATATGTGTTGAGATAGTTGATATGTACTTGAAAGTAGGTGATAATATGAATTTATGTCTTTATGACTATTATTTTATTATGGAATGGCTATTAGTATTGGTAAAGGTTGATTTCAAATTAATAAATATAATGCCTTTATCTTTGGAATGTGTGACTTACATTGTGACTGAAGAGTAGAGAAACATGCTTGTATTAGCATGACAAGTAATAGTTGATTTTTTTTATATAACCAATGTAGCTTGGGCAGATGATAAGTAGATAATAAGACTCAATTTCAAGAAGGTAAAGAAGGTAAAAGAAAGGAATTGGGGTGGAGAATTCCTTATGACTATGTTTGAAACCGCAGCCTAAACGAATGAGTGTTTTGCATGAATACAAAAAGTATTCTTTAACCTTGTTTTCATCTAACATTATGTGGATATGTGCTATATTTATGAACATGTATTTGATATATATAATGGTCGGTTTTTTAGTCATGGCTATTTTTCATGGGAATTGAAGTCCCTTGAGAGATTATATGTGTATGTGTTCAACATGTGTCACAGTGTTGGGCACAACAAGGTAAGGTAATCGTATGTTGTTACAATTAATTATGTACTCAATAGTTGTGTGTTTATGGTAGTATGATGCATTGATCGTATAGAAAATATATTGCCATGCAATCTTAAAGAAGGCTTGGATTGAGCTGCCTGGAGGTATTAGGAATCCATGGGGATTGAGTCATGGTGTTTGTTGCTAGTTTTTTGCTTTCTAGATTTTTTGTGATTTGTTTGAACTTGATTTGAATTTTTTTGTGGACTCTTGCATGGTCATACCACTTGTTTGGGGTGTCATATTGTTATTAGTTTTCATGATTTTCTTCTCGGGTTGTCTCTTGTTCTTTCCTTCTATGTTTTGAGGGTATTGGAATTGGTTGGGGAAAGATGAAAGTCAATGGGACTCGAAGAGAGTTGAATGAAAGCTAGTAGGTAATGTACTACCCAGATGAAGCTTGGTGCATGTACAAGGGCAGAAGGGAAGGAAATAAAATGAAAACTAGTTGTTGGTTGGGTCCATTGGGATAAATGGACGGTGGTAGGACAATCATGAGGAAGGTAACCAGGAAAGGTAAAGTGAATGTGGATTTGAGGTGTCATATGCCTTGGCTATGTTGGGAATTGTTGTTCTCTAAATGTTGTGCATGTTGTGCAATCGATAAAGGGAGTTCTCTTAACCTCGACCTTATGATATCCGGTAATTATGTTGTGATCATGATTATGTCGATGTTTATATGTATATAGATATATGTATGTATGTTGTTGTCTAACATGGTTGTCAAGGATCAAGATTTTTTTGTGTTGATTTTTATATGTATATATGTGTGTGTGTGTGTGTGTGTGTGTGTGTGTGTGTCATTGCCTAATAGGGTCATCAAGGATTATGATTATTTTATGCTAATGTTTATGTGTGTGTGTGTGTGTGTGTGTGTGTGTCGTTGTTTGATTGTGGTCACTGTGGAATCATTCTTAGGAGGAATGATTGCTTATGTAGGTGAATGGCATGAAGATATTCTTAGTTTATGAGGAATCAAGTAGGAAGATTAACTCGAAAAATTCCACAAGATCGCATCATGTGGATATGAATTGATATTATATGCTTATACTATGCATATGTTTAAGTTATGGATAGTTAATGTTGAGGGATACATCAACAAATGGAAGCAAGCAGGATCGATGGCATGATGGAACATACATGAATAGTGGAAAGATACTAGAAGCAAGGTTTCTGGTAGAGTTAGTGTGTGGTCTATGGATTTGTAGTACTACTATTGTATATATGTTGTACATGTTTCACGTGTGATGTTGTGTATGTGGTGTTGTGTATATATAGTGTTCGTAATTGTTGTCTATGTAGTATTGTGTATGACGTGTTGTGCAGTATGTTGGATATGCAATGTTGTGTACATAAAGTTGTGTTGATATTGCTGATATGCGGTGTTGTGTACATGTTCGGTATGTGGTGTTGTGTACATAAGGTGCTTGTGTATGTTTCATATACGATGTTGTGTACATATGTATGTTTATGTACATGTGGTTTTGTGTGTATGATTGTAGATGTGTTGTGGCATGTGGTGTCATGCACATCTTGTACAAGGGCTGTTGTGTGCAGGTGGTGTTGTGTACATGTCGTGGCATGTGATGATGTGTACATATGGTGTTGTGTACACATCATACATATGGTGTTATTTACATGTGGTGTTGTGTAATGCGTTAAATATGTGGTGTTGTGTACATGTTGTGCAAGTGGTGTTGTGGACAAGTGGTACTGTACATTTTGTACATATGGTATTGTTTTACATGTGGTATTTTGTGCATTTCATACATGTGTTATGCACATGTGGTATTGTGTACATTGTGTGGATGTTGTACATGTTGTTTGTACGTGTGGTACTTTGTATGTGCATTGTATAGTCGTGGTATCGTGACGGCATTTTCATTTTTTATACTCTATGTATGTATATGTATTTTGTTGTACACTAGATGCAATGTGTATGTGTTGTGTTGTACGACAGTGTACATGTATGTTGTGTGTGGTTGTATGTTTGTGATGCACACTAGGTGTATGTGTATGCATTTGAAGAGAAGGAAGTGGTGTTTTTCAGGCAACTAACTGTGTGTGTGTCAAAAAGAACAAAGGTAGAAGATAAGATAAATTAAAGGATAAGTATCAATATTTTATTTCAGCTTTAATTATTCATGTGATTTATGATTCCTGGTTTATGATGATAACTGTGATCTATGATTCTTCTTTATGATGGTTACATGTGATCTGTGGTTTTTATTATGATGGTTTTCTTTTGAGCTAACTTGATGCGATATGTTTATACATGATGATTTGATCAAAAAACTAATTTGACTTGTTGCGTCGTAGTGAACAGAATGCTGTATTCTTATCGAGGCCACCAATGAGGTATGATTTGAATTTATTTCAATTTATTTTGAATTTAATGGAAACATGTGCTTAGTACAAAGAGAGCATGAAAATTCCTGCTTACATGGTTTGGATCCGACTACAAGAATTAGCAACAAAGAAAAAAGGAATTGGAACAGCATCATTATGTTGTAGAAGCACTTCAAGAGTAGGGCCATTATTATCCACTCGGTACCCAATAGTGTCCATTTATTTCCATGAGCATGCTATGACTGATATGATAGCTTTGATGCAAGGATATTCTTGTTTGTTTGACCTTCGATGTGAGAAAGCCTTGCTAAGGGGATGGATCGCCCACAAAAGTGGATGCCTGGGGAACTTGGAAGGTGAGTGATTGCAAGGTATGAGTTTCCCAAATTTCCCAAGGGATTGTGTAGTAGAAGGTGTATGTTTGAGGATGTATTTTTTTTGGTCATTAGCATTTCCATATGGAATGATGTGGCCGGGAGTGCGCCCAGATAAATGAGCCTGCAATTATTCACTAAGAGGAAAAAGTGGTATAGATTATAGTGTTGACATTGGATGTAGGTTTGATCTAGAAGTGGATTATGGACTTCCCGGGCTGAGTTGAATCTTTGGTACTACTTTTTGAGTGTGGAGGTGTGAGCCTCTAGATTCCTTGTTAAGTTGATATAGGCATTGTATCCTTTTATTTGCTAGTTAGATAAAATGAATATGTGTGTATTATTGTCAATAGCACGATTTGTGTTATAGAGCTCCATGTAGACAAAGGATTATTTATTGGTTGCATAAAATGTATAAGTATATGTGGTTGTTATTGTAAATTTCGTAATGAGTTGTGTTATAAAGTTTAAATAAATAGTATGTTTGTCATGTTTTCAGCAATGGTCATTATAGCTTACAACAAGTTGTGTTATAAATATCCATGGGTAGTATGTTTTGTTTTCAACCGTTTTCCTGGTTCTAGGTGTTATTGAACACCATGATGGTGTTCTCAAGGGGGGAGGGTTTTGTAACAAATTTCATTAAAAATTCCATGTAATAAAGTTAATAAAAATAAAATAATACCAAGGTCATGGGATATGTATTCCAATCTAAATGTTGGGAAAAACATCCTAGTGTGGGTGTTTATTTGGTTTACTATGGCTAGGGGTAATTGGGAAAGGCAATGGAAAAGGCTTGGAAAGGCAAGAGGAAATAATTACCATTTTATTTATGAAAATAATGGAAAATAGGAGAAAATGAAGGTGAAAGGTCATAGATTACATGTGATAAGGAAATTAAAGGAAAATAGAGGAAATTGAAGAAAAAGAGGCCTCAACGATAAAAAGGCTCATGAGGATAAGTTCACAACTTTTTTCAAAGGTTAGCTTTAGGTTAGTTTTGTTTTGTGCCTTCTCTCCATTCTCTCTACTCTCGCATTCTCTTACACACTTAGAGTTTTCTTGGAGAACTCTTAGCATTGGATCAAGGAAAGAAAAGGGAAGGACAAATATAGAAAGGGGAAGAAAATATCAAGCAAGGAATATCAGATCATGGCTACAACAAAATTACTTTCATGCATCAGTTGCAATGGAGTAATTTCCTTTGCTAGTTTTTGCATGCATGGTACATGCAAGTGTGTACGCTCTCATTTTTTTATTGGCATAGGTTTTGCTAGGGAGTGACAATGGGTTTCACTTGCCTTGATATTTCCGTATGGCCATGGTGTGATGGGGTTCTCTTACTCGGGTTGAGTTGATTTCCGGATGGTTTTGAACCGAGGGTGGTCTCAGGAGAAGAAAACAAGGCCTAGGAATCCCTTTGACCAAGAATGGCAAGATACACGGTAAATTTTGATTATGTATACCTCGTTGGCCTAGAATAATCAATCGATGAATGGCGGATACACAAGAAATCCTAGAGGAAGCAGTACCTTCATTGGGCCTAGGAATCCTCACCGATAATGGCGGGATACACCATAAATCCTAGAGGTGTATGCTATCTCATTAGGCTCTATGAATCCTCGACTAGTTTGTTATACAATATTTTTTCATACTCCCGTGTCATGCCCCGAGCTATCGAACTTTGCCTCAAATATCATAAAGTAAAAAACGTTGTTAATGTTTTCACCATGAAAACATGATCAGAGCATACTTCCTTAATACCAAAAGATAAATTCCTTGAAGAAATTCTACACAAATGCTTGTGAAAACCCTATTTTCGCACCCAGCATGATCCCTATAGTTAAACCCCTCATGCTTTTCACCTCTACTATGACCTATGTATAGCACTTCCAACATGATAATTGGAACAGAAAACCAAGTTGCTCCTCTTTTAGTAGTTTCACCAAAAATGAAGGGAATATTCCCTCCTAGAATCTTTGAGAAAGGAGAGTTGGTAATAGTTGAACAGGAGGATAAGGTTGAGGGTTTCCATTTCATGGTTTTGATCCTAAAATTGGGGATCCTCCCCTAATATGTCAACCTTCTTTCCCATTTTTTTTGGATCTCTAACCTTTCCTCCTTCCCTATAAATGAATTTTATGCTTTCCCCAAAGGGTTGATCAATGTTGGAGCCAATATTGTGTTTATTGCGCCAAACGCTACCAAATTTTGAAGGAGAAAGGAGTGCTTGAAGGTCTTGGCAAGGACTTGAAACCCATCTCAGTGGTTTCAACATCGCAGATTAAATGATTGTATGTTTCTCTTGTTTCTAATAATAATACATTATACATTTTCCTTCCATAAATGCAAATGATTATGCATTTAGTGTGTTACCTTGATATTTCACATATTTTATGTTAGAGTAAATTATGCTATATATGCTTTCATCGATTTGGTTTTTATCTTCCTTGTACTCAAACATCCGCAAGTACGCTCAAAGAATTGAAGTATGGAAATGACACTAATGGAGTGTTAGCACAGATCAAGGTAGGGTATCCGTCTCTGCTTTTTATTTTCTAATATAATCTAGGAATTTTTGCACGTATTTGTATGGTTTGTTGCTAGATCCTCTTTTTACAACTAAGAGATTTTTTTGTCCATAGTGATTTTCTATACAAAAACTATTATACAATATTTTTTCACACTCCCTATCTCATGCCCCGAGTTGTAGAACTTTTCCCAAATGCTCAGTGAAAGACGTTGTTAATGTGCTCACCATGAAAACATGATCATAGCATCCAAGGAAGACCAAAAGAGAAATACCTTGAAGCAATTTGCAAAAATCTTGTGACAAAATCTATTTTCAAACCCAATGCGGTGCCTATAGTTAAATCCGCTGCGGCTTGTCACCTTCACTATGACCTCGTGTATAACATTGCCATCGCAAGAATTCAAGTGAAAAATTGCATTTCTCCTCTTTTGAAATTTCTCAAAAAATGCAAGGTAAGCTTCTCCTCCTAGAAGCTTAGAGAACATAGAGTTGGTAACAGTTGAATGAGGATAGGGTTGGAGGGCTCCCATTTCAGTCTTTGATCCCACAATTCTGGGATCCTTCCCTTAATATGTGGACCTTCTTACCCTTTTGTGGATCCCAACCTCTCCTCCTTACCTATAAATTAATCTTATGTTTTCCCCAAAGGGTTGATCAATGTTGGTTGCCAACCTTATGCTCAATATAAATGCAAAACACTACCAAATTATGAAGGATAAAGGATTTCTCAAGGCCTTGGTGAGGACTTTGAAACCCATTCGAAGGTGGCTTCCAACATCGAGCTTCAATGGTTTTATGCTTCCTTGTTTCTAATAATAATACATTATACGTTTTCCTTCAATAAATGTGAAAATGGTTATGCATTTAGTGTGTGTTACTCTCTGATCTTATGATAGTTTATGTTAGAGTAAATTATGCTATATATTCTTTTCGCTGATTTGGTTTGATCTTCTCGCAAGTAAACATCTCAAGGCGATCACCAAAGGATTGAACTTGAAGCGAGAAGATCAGAAATGACACTAATGGGTGTTAGCATCAAAGTGAGGTAGGTTGTCTATCTCATTTTATATTTTCTAAGATAAGCTAGGAACATGTGTGTGTATTTTTCTATTTTGTTACTAGATCCCATTTTTAGGACTAGAAAGATCGATGTCAGTCAGTCGTTAGGATTGTCTATACAACAAAATTTTTATACATTATTTTGTCGTACTCATGTCTCATGCCTAAGCTTTTGAAATTTTCCCAAATGTCGCAAAGTGACAAACGTTGTTGTCGTGTTCACCATGAAAACATGATCATAGCATCCTTTAATACCAAAAGAGAAATTCCTCAAGAAATTTCACAAAAAGCTTGTGAAAAACCCTATTTGCATATCTAGTGCAACCGAGTTAAACCCTCACGTTTGTCACCTTCACCATGAATGGTGTATAGCATTGCCGCATGAGAATTCAACTCAAAATGTTGATGCTCATCTTTTAGTAGTTTCTCCAAAAATGGAAGGATGCTTCCTCCTATAAGCTTCAAGAACAAAGAGAGTAATGCTCGAATGAGGATAGGGCTCTAGGGATCCCATTTTAGGAATTTGATCCTGCTAAATTGGGGTCCTCCCTAACATGTGAACCTTCTTCCCCCTTTTGGATTTAACCTCCTTCCCTATAAATGAATTTTATTCTTTCCAAGAAGTTTGATCCGTTGGGAATCACGATTCACGCACTAAAACCCGCAGTGTTAGTCAACGATCGCATCACGAGATAAGATCCACAAGAGGGGAAGTTATTCCATGTCTCAAAGCAAGGAAGAGCAATATCATCCAATGTCCAACAATCTCCCCCCCAATGGGAGCCGGGTGTGTATTGAACTCACGACCTATGCTCTCCGATACCACTTGTTGGGAAATCACAATTACCATCGACTCACAACCCACAATTGTTAGTCAACGATTGCATTTCCAAAGATAAGGATCCACAAGAGGCGGTCAGTCTTCCAAGGTCACGAAACACATGGGGAGTGTTGGTTTATCCAATTTCCAACATGATCAATGTTGGTTTCCTCATCCTTGTGCTCAATTGTGCCTAAATCCCGCCAAATTTTGAAGGATAAAATGCGTTTGAAGGTATTGGCGAGGACTCTGAAACTCTTCTAAAGGTGTAGCTCTAAACATCATAACTTAAATGGTTGTGGTGTGCTTCCTTTTATTTCTAATAATAATACATTATACATTTTACTTCCATAAATGTGTAAATTATTATGCGATTAGTGTGTTTCTCTCTAATATTTTAGTTTATGTTAGATTAACGCTTATGCTATATTTTCTTTCATCGATTTCATGACCTTCTCAAAAAACATCCACAATCTACACTTGAAATATTGAACTTGGAAGAGTGAATATCGTGAAGCTGGCACTAATGGGTGTTATAATTAGAGCGAGGTAGCTATATTTCTAGTTTTGTATTTTCTAATATAAGCTAGGAAGCTAGGTGTTATTTTCTCGGTTTGTTGCTAGATCTTATTTTTAGGACTAGAGAGATCATTGAGCTTCACAACAGATTTTATATACAACAAAATGGTGACTACCCTAGTTTATCAAGTGATTGATTAGAATTCATCTCTGGTCAATCCCACTCTCTCCAAAATTTAATCCCATGAGTTTGTTCCCGACATTCGCCGAGAAGACGGTCGAATTCGATTCCACCTTCTGGCCGATTGTTCCTTTCCCATAGAGAGTGGACCCCATACCACCTGTGTTCTTTTTGTTTCTTCAAATTCCCAAGGAATTGGAGGGAAATCCTCTTGTTACCATGATACAGAGGGTGATCCTCCAATTCTCGTAATACAGCAAGTCCTCCCGTTCCCACTCGCACCCACTACAGTATAGTCGCTTCTTTTGATCTGAGTTTACTAACAAGATATCGCCTCCTTCTTACGTCTTTTGGAGATCACAGACAAGCTCACAATGTGTTCATACCTAACATGATAGTAGAGATACAGAAACATATTTTAATCTTCTATCCTCAACTACTTGAAATCTTTAGGTCTCCTACAACGTGTGCCTCTAACCAAGAATATGTTGGTTTTTAATGTACAAACTAGACAACCGTTAGGGATCCTTCCTAATTTTCTTATTAATTTGGGTGGAAAAATTGTCTACATTGATAGATGGTTGTCCAAGACCCTTATCTTAACTTGCTCCTTGGGCATGACTATACTCTATGTCATGAGCTCTTGAATCTTCTCTTCGTGTGATGTGTTTCGCATGAAGGGAAGAATTGTGACCATTAACCGCCTTTTGTTCATTGGTCCTAATTTGGCTCCCATTCAGCACCATCATCCCTTAATGTTCCTTACATTTAAGTGGTATCACCTCACGTAGGTTAATTATATGGAAACTTGTTCCATGCTTGTGTCCACCGATGATCTAGTCAATCATATAGTGCATAACAAAACGGTGGCATTGGACCCTGATTTTCGGTGATTTTGTTCTCCCATCTAATGAGAACCTATCGAAGCCATGACCTCTTATGGGCCCGTTGTACAAGACAACAACCCTCTCCATTTTAAATTTTTAGAATAAATTTCATTTATAAATAGGTCCCCTTTCTTTCTTTTTAGATAGGAATAAAATATTTAGAGGAAATCTAATCATTTTGAATAAAAATAAAGGTTCATTGTTAAAAGGGCATATATTGCACAGTGTTTATAAACAAATTCCACATTGAAATAATTTCTCGATCCGATGAGATATAGAGACTTTATCACATTAACATAATACATGAAAGTATTCAATTGGAACAAAGTCCGATGGATACGTAATCGCACCGTAAATCAAAGATATCCTTAAGTTGATATTTCTGTTTTGAGAAAAACTCGATGCAATTGAACCAATCGCAATTGCAAAACCGCAAAAGTTTAAGCTTTCACATTTGATCTATAAAACTTTGATGTGATGCTATTGATCGTGGCAATTGCATTTCAAAAGAGCAATGTAATATGCACTGCTTTACAAAACTTCGATGCGATGGGCCCCACTGTAATCGCAAATCGCAAAACTAAAATGCAAACTCTTCATTTGGTCATAGCAAATCTCCGATGGCGATTGATCGCACCGCAAATCGGAGGAAGAAAAAAGAAAATTCACTCATGATACTAAATCTTTAGATGCGGAGCCCCACTATAATTGCAATCGCAAATCGGCTAATATCATTTTACAACTCATTTATTTTGAAAAACCGATGCGATACACCATCATCGCAACCGAAATCAACTGAGATTATGAAATTTTAGTCGTTGATCCTCTTGAAAATACTTGGATGTGATTAACATTAATTTCTATATTTGACATTACACATATAATATTTATTCATCGCAATCGCATGATTCAAAGGGAAATTTTTATGTTTTTATTTCAAAGCTATCAATATCTACATTGTACCTTTATTATTAATAGAAAATCGTAAGGATGATGGTTATCGTATTCTAGTTTTCGAATGCATGAGTGTGACTTCTTAAGAGAGAATTTAAGTTTAAAATACGAAGTTATAAATGAAAATCAATGAATAAATCTTTCATATAGTTGTTCTCTTTATTCTCTTTTTTACCATGTCCAAAAGCTTTTTCTCCATTTAAAAATAGAACATCAAATTCTTTCATTTGTCGAGCAAGAGAAATGATACCGCACAACGAAATGCCTAAGAGATCGAGGAAAGAAAAGGCCACTATCGCCGCGAAGACCTCATTTTCACCATGGTACCTAAAGAGAAACCAACTAATTGTCGGGTTACGTACACATTGTGTCAAGGTCTTGGAAAACTCTCTGGGAAGAGTTATATAACCTCATTGAAAGATAAAATCCTAAGGTCACCCGTGAGGGAAGGCAACAGCTCTCGAAGTAGGATGACTCGTAGTCCGATTCAGAAACTTCTCTTCAAGCAATTTGCGAATTCATTCCCGCACCTATTCTCAACTCAGAAAACATTTTCTCATACTATGATGTGATCCAGTTGGGTGATATATAATGTCACCATCCGGTATCAGACATTTGTTTTACTTGTCGGGACAAAAATTTGGTTCATTGAAAGCAGAGGATATTAGCAACGTACCACCTTTCGTGGGACTGTAAATCTACAACAATCCTTCATCAAGGAATTTGCTCCAAATAATGAAAATCAGTCGGAGCCAATTAGAGAGTGGAGAATAGCTCCAGAGAAGTGACAGTAAACGAGGCACTGCATGTACTGTGAGTCCCTTTTGCCCTTCGATTACCGTTATGTCGTCGTTAATGATGTGTGCTATTTGGAAATGACAATTCGCCTAGGTTTTCATACAAATGGTACCTTTAATCCATTCTGTCAGAATTCTCGAAATCATGGACTAGGTCGGTCATTCTTTCGATAAGATATCCAGCCAGCACTCCCTAATTATAGAAAGGACAAGGACATAGGAAACACAACCCCATTCTACTTTGTGCCTATATTCTAGATGCCCCATGTTTCGATCAATTTCCCATGTTAGATGAAATGGACCCCCAAAGATCCCCGTCCTATTCATATATATCATAAATTCTTGTGGAAAGTTCATTTTAAAAAGCATGTTTATAAAAATTTTCATGGTTTCTATCCCTATTTATCAAACCATTTTTAACCGATTCTCCCCGAAGCTTTCCAAAAGCTAAGATTGATATATCCTTGATTGGGGATCGGTTCGAGAAGAAAGATTTACTTATATCGTAGTCTTTGGGAGCATTGTAGAGCCCCATATTCGCCTTTATATGTTCCCAATAAACTATTAGCACAAGAGATTTCCTATCGCTAATGAGAAGGTATGTCCGTGTCCTTGAAGAATAATAAAAAAGTTGATGTGGCCTACTTTTCCCTTTCCACTCGGTGATTATACTCTCAATAACTTCACACATGCGTCGAGAAGGAGGTTATCAAGATAAGAGATCTTAAACTCTCTATAGTCCTAGGCAGAAATATGACCCAAAGAAGGTGGCGTTTTGATTTTACTACGCCACCACACCGCTCAATTTGAGCATGAAATCCAGATCGCTTTGATGATTTGTTTATTTCTATTGATAATTTGTCCCAAGTTCATGACTTAGCTAAGTCTAAATTTTGATCAAGCGATGAATAACCATGTTATTTAGAAGGCAAGATACCGGCTAAAGCTCCTCTAGATCAATTACAAATTCCCGTGTGGGAGAGTCCGAAACACAACAAAAGGAAAAAGAGGATGCACTGAGAAGTATCCAAAGAAACATCTACCAACAAAATGGGCCAATGTATAGATACGTAAGGAAGTCACAGAAATAATCTTGTTGTAAAGTAAAGAGAATACTAATGGTAACCCAATGTACATATTGATCATCAATCTACAAATTTCCTCACACGTAAAAGGAAAGAACAGTACCGAGACCAATGTGCATACCGAAAAAGAGGACATAGGAAATGAGGCTATTGTACAAGAAATAATGGAGATATGAGCAATAATCTAGATTTTCAACTTGGAAGGGAAAAAGCTACCGAGAAAGTAGTGGAATATGCTCGAAATTATAGTTTCTTCTCATTTCCGAGCCAATATGAGCAATTTTCTCTCACTCCAATAGGACAACAAAATAATTCCCAAGTTAAAGCTTTGTAATATCAAGATATGGAAGTTATTCTTGAACATCCCACAGTGAAATTATGTTGAAATTAGAAGAAATTCCTCCTCTTGATATATTTTATAAATCCAAGCATAGGGTTGTTGTTAAAAGTAGTGAAGAGGAGAAGAACCGACCAGATCCACTTTCAACATCACAAGTGGAATTTATGAATATTGTTTGCAGGAAAATTCTAAGGTGAATCACGGAGGATCTCACCAAATTATCTCAATACGCAGTGCCTATAGTGCTACAACCATAGATAAAGCTTCTAAAGTCTCCCAGCTTGGATGAAACAAAAAGATGTACAAATTGCCATTTTTGAAGAACAAGTTGCAGAAAACCAACAAAAGATCATTCAGTTGGAACAATGATTACAGGATGAAGAGCTCAAGACTAAACAATTAGAAGAGCAGCTAGCTGTTGAAAAGGAGAAGATTGATCAGCAGACCCTAGAAAAGCAACAACAGCTTAATTAGGAGATTGCAAAATTACAAACTCTTCTACAAAATGAGCAGACTCTGAAGATTGAATAGGAAAAGATGTTTCAATCTAAATTGAACAAGTTCAAGAACTATCCCACTTTGGATCAATTTAAAAATGAAGCTTTGGAGACAAAAAAATTATTTCCTCAACAATTAAATGAGTTTTGTCTAAAGATTGCAGAAGCAGAGTCTCTATGTGAGCTAACATCTTCCCTGATAGATGAAGGAATTACTCTTAAGATTGAATTTGATGAAGCTGAAGAAAAGATCTTCGATTTTCTTTTATGGCAAGAATCAGAAACAAGGAGAAAAGCAAATCTTCCCAAAATTATGGAGAGACATAAAGAAATTGTTTTTGCAGAATGGGAACATCGCTTGATCAAAGCAGAAAGGGCCACGTCTAGAGCTAAGGGAATAATGAACAATGTAACACAGATGGTGAATGATAATTTATATGCAATCAATTTAATTGCAGATTATAGTCCTAGCCAATTACCCAGAGTAAAGGAAACTGATCTTAGATGGAAACAAGAGATCATTAATAAAAATCAACAAATTGGCCAATTACAAGGAATATCATGGGATTCAATGTGGACTGATCTCATCAAGCCACATAGTCAACAAACAAAAATTAAATTTCTCTCAAATGCTATTGATTGCATCATTCCCGAGTTCTCCGATGCCACATATATAGGGAGGTTACATTCAAAGCTTAATCATCCTGAAGAAGTAAAGGAGATGCTCAAAATTTGCCACCTTCGCACATCCACCTCAACTGATGATCAATGAGTCAGTTTTCATCAAGCTCGCATTTCTGTTTCAGATATTTTTTAATTTAGATAGATTGTAGGAATAGTTTTAGTTATTTTTTTTGTTAAGTACATATTTAAACCCCTTTCATGCATTTAGAAAGGGGTCCTAAATTTGTAATATTTTGACTTGGAGATTACATTTATGTACTCCTTTGACTCTTATATTTTTATAAAGGATCACATCTGGTGATTCTCTGCGAAATTACCTTTAAGAATTGCATTTCTGTATCTTGGAGTTGATTTTACATTGAAGTTGTTGGATTTGAATATCGGATTGCATTGGGAAATATCGAGATGGATATGGTATTTCTATCTATTCACTGTTAGTTTCTTTTGTTATGTGATATTCTCTTTTTAAATTGCTATCATTTATGTGTACTTGTTTCACAATATTTCTTTATACATATAATTTTTGAGTGTGTTAGAAATATTTATTTTTTATAGTATATGCAAGTGATATATTATGATGAATGCAATATGTTATTATAACTCTATTTAATTTCTTAAACAGAGTTATCTTTATTTGTTACTGCACATTTCAATTAAACTGTAATACATTTTCATGGTTATCGGTTAATTGAAACAATTTAAAGTTGTATTCACATTTGATGCCCGGGTTAGTTTTAGAGGTATTTCATCTATATTTAAGTTAGATTAGATAGTTTTATTTCAGTCATTTAGTCCTATTTTCCCCCATCCAATCATTCCATTACCAACCCATTTAAATTACTAGGAAACTGGTCCTATAAATCTAGTCGGAGCCACCACACCAAACGGAAAAGGAGCTGTCCTAAGGTCCCGACTGGGTGGTTATCCCCCGATGTTTGAAGCAACGATTTTCGAGGCTTCAACAGGCCCTTACTAGGGCACTTGAGGAGTGAAAAAGCTAATGTTATATCCCTATTAGTGACACAAGACTTGAAGTTTATTCTATGAAGGAGACTTAGAATTCTTAGATGTAAGCCAAAGTAATAACCCTCATTTGTAAGAGAGTGGAGTTGATAATGAATTGTTGTAGTCTTAAAGGAGTAAGAGAAACTCACTTAGTTGTGTTGTGCAGTGGAGTCGAAAATGGGTTAGTCCTTGCCTTTTGTTGAATTAGTGGATGTGATAAATGTTTTGAAGTACATTCTTAGGTTTTTTAAGATATATGAGCCTTCAAAAGTGTCTGGGAAAACTTTCTACCCTATTACCGTTAGTTTCTAGTCCTCTTCAACTAACTTAGAAGCTCAGGTAAGAAATTGAAATTTGGGGATTTTCCTTTAAATTTGTGTCATTACGGAAATTTTGAGATTAGAGGTTCTTAAACTTAGTCCCTAGTCACATAGATCTTAAGGGGTCATGATTGAGAGCATATCCATTAGAGGAGATAAAATGCAAAAGAAAAGAATAACATGTTATCTAGACATCTAGGTTGTGACAATGGATGATACTCCCACGAGGACTAAATCAAGATGTAAAGTGTAGTGAGAAAATATATCAGGGCATCTATAAATCCAAAAACATTTGAAAATCAACTTCATTCCCTTATAAATATATGTCAAATATGCCCAAAGACCATATCAAATCTGGTCAGACGCTTGTCATGGTTGCTCAACACAGCAAACAGGATCTCATATCCACATCCACATACTGTTAATTTTCTTATGTTATGAGATATTCTCTTTAGAAATTGTTATCATTTATATGTACTCATTTTATAATATTTCTTTATACATATCATTTCTGAGTGTGTAGAAATATTTCATCTTTCATAAGGTATGTAAATGGTATACTAAATGATGAATACAATGTGTTATTATAACTCTATTTAATTTCTTAAACAGAGTTATCTTTATTTGTTACTGCATATTTCAATTAAGCTGTAATACATTTTCATGGTTATTGGTTTAGTTGAAATAATTTTAAAGTTGTACTCATATTTGATACCCGGGTTTAATTCTAGATTTATTTATAAGTTATATATTAGATTAGATAGTTTATTTCATTCATTTAGTCCCATTTTCCATTCATCCAATCATTCCATCACCAACCCTTTTAAGTTATTAGGAAACTGGTCCTATCAATCCAGTCGGAGCCACCATACCAAATGGAAAAGGAGTTGTCCTAAGGTCCCGACCGGGTGGTTATCCCCCAATTTTTGAAGCAACGATTTTTGAGGCTTCAACATTTTTGGCGCTAGAAGGAGGGCATAAGATATGAATGGCAGATAAATCCAAATATACATGCCATTCTAAGAGTAACTCACCCTCATCACCTTCTTCAATTTCTTCGACATCTCAAATCACCAAAGAATAAATTGATAAGAGTATTCAAACACCCACTACCAAAGTCTCAATTCAATCAGATAATCCACCTCCTGAGTCTCCTGAAGTTGAATCTTTAGTTCATAAACTTCAAGGATTCTCATTTTCATTAGAAGAGTCTAAAATATCTAAAGGTAGTGTTACCTCACAATTTGTTTCTTCCAAACCTCTCACTAGGTCACAGAGTGAAAAACTTGGTATTCATCTAAATTAATTTCCTTTACCTAGTAGAGTTAAAACAAGAAGAACCCCATCAGAAACAGAGAGTGATATTAGTTCTTCATCACAAATTCAATCATCTATTTCCCAAGCCCCGGATCAGAAAAATTCAGTTGTCTCATCATCATCATCTTCTCAAACAACATCTGTCCAAACACTAATTATCTCTTCTAGTACTTCAACTATTACTACTCATACACCAGTTGTCACTTCTAGTTCTTTGATCATCATCACAAAAATGGAACAGAGACCATGGAATAGACCGTGAGCTATAAATGTGGTTGCACCTTTACATGATTTACCTGATCATCCTAAAAATTGGCTGCCAAAGTTTAGTCCAGATATTGGTATACAAGCGGAAGAACACATCAATAACTTTATGCTTGCTATAAATTTGAATGCAATAGAGCATAAAGATGTTGTATTTAGGTTATTCCGCTATACTTTGCAAGGGACAGCAGGATCGTGGTACTTTTCCTTACCTTCAGATTCTATTACAAGTTGGGATATGTTCGAAGAGAAATTTTTAACCAAATATGGAGATGATAAATCAATAGCTACCCTAATCAATGATCTCTCCAATTTAAAGACACAACCCAAAGAACCCATCAAAGATTTTAATTCTCAATTCAATAAAATCTTGAATAATATCCCTACAACATCTAAACCTAGTGAGCAGGTTAGAAGTGAATGGTATATTAATACTTTTCCTTCAAACATAGCAATTTTTGTAGATAGAGCTACAAAACCTACTTTAGTTGAGAATATGAAAGAAGCTATTTCATTTGAAAAACGAATGATTTCTCTAGATAAGAAAAATGTTATTGAGGAAAGAAAATCCAAGAAAGTCATATTTAAGGATGATTCAAAGAAGAAGACACCAAGAGATCCATATGACATGGAAGGCTTACTAAAATTTCTTAAAACCATGTCTAATGAGATGGTTGAGATTAAAAAGAAAGTAGCAGACACTTCTACAAAGAGACCATTCGGAAATTTCAAGAGAAATCAAGCTGAATCTAAACCTCCCAATTCAATCTCCAATGCAAAATCAGACGAGGAAGAAGAAGAAGATACTCCTGCAATATCAGATGAAGAAGAAGAAAGAGAAGAAATAGCTCAATTACATGGAATGTGGGATTTAATTCTCCCTAACTCGGACAGTGAAATGGAATAAGAAGCTATGCCTGTAAGTACAAGGAGAAAATCTACATTGGAACCTGTTCAATCTGTTTCTAAGAAGAAAGCTACAAATCCAAGTACCAAAGACAAATATCCTGCAAATAAATCTTCTCCCTTACCCACTCAGAATCAGCCATCATCTTCTAATCCTCCTACATCAAAATCTAAAACTTTGGTGGTATCAGATCCTATGGATTATAACATTGTTGAAGACATGAAAAATACTAGAGTGAACATTTCTTTACATGAACTCAGCAAACTTAAACATCAACAAAAGCTTCTATTAAAAGAATTAAATTCTACACCTATTACTCCTCTACCAAGTGGTGTAGTTGGAAAAGCAGCTAAAGGGATTGGTAAGCCACCAAACAAAGTAGATGCCATAGATACTTTTCTTATTGGAGAAAGATCAAATTCTTAGACACCTCCTTTTTGTTGACTTATGAAATCTAGAACAAGAATTTTCATAATTTTTTGATAGATTCCGGAGCATCCTCTAATATAATGCCTACTTCAGTCTGTGCGAAATTGAATATTGAACCACAAAATTCTGCAGTTCACATTGTACAATTGGATCGCTCTAAAGTTCAAGTTGTAGGAGAAATCAATTCAGTTACCATTAGATTAGCTTCCGATACTAGGATTGTTCAAAGAATTGATATTTTAATTACAAATATTCTTAAATTCTATGGATTAGTCTTAAGTAGGGATTGGTCTACAAAGCTTAATGGTTATATCGCAACTAATTATTCACATATGTGGCTTCCCTACGAAGGGAACCCAAATCAAATCAAAATTGAGCGCGAAAAACACATGACGCACACTGTAACTGAATTTGAACAACCAAATGAACCTGTGTCTTTCAACAAAAATATTATTGGAGGTTATTTTGCTGAGTCATTCCTTGGGAATTTTACTACACCACAATCACCCTTTTCTATAAATACTTTTGTTTCTCAAATTGAAAATTTTTCGCAATATGATTCTTCTAGAATTGTTAATGTTTCTGATACATCTGTAGATAAACATGTAGATAAGTCTTTATTTTGGTCATTATATTTTGATGGATCAAAATCTAGTGATGGAGCAGGAGCAGAATACATCCTAATTGATCCATAAGGAGAGAAAACCATGCTATCATGTAGACTATAATTTGAATGCACAAATAATACTGCAGAATATGAAGCCTTGATTCAAGGGCTTTATAAAGCTATAGGGTTAAATGTAAAATACTTGAAAGTATATGGTGATTCCAAAATTGTCATAAGAAAAGTAAGGAATACCATCCATTTTCTTTTAGGACATCTCAAAAATTATCAAACCCTAGTACAAGACCTTACCACTCAATTTCTAGCATTTAATATCTCTTCTATTCCTAGAAATCAAAACACATTAGCTGATTTGTTGGCTAATGTTGAATCCAAACTCCTCCCTGCTGAAGATTGCAGTCCTGATAGATTTTCAATAGAATTTATTTTTCACCCATTTGTTCCCTATAATATCACGAACTGGAGAGTATTCTACCACGATGAGGACATATTGAATTTCTTGACTTCGGAGAAATTATATGATGAACAAATTATTGATGAAGACGATCATGATCTGCAAATTATTTCAAAAAGTAATGAAAATCCTATTCCTAAACCTGTTGTTAAACTGGAGGATCTATATGATATTAAAGACAAATTCAAGAAAGTTACTAATGCTAAACTTCAAAGTTCAACTTTGAAGTTTGAATTAGTAAATCTTGGCTCTGACTCTAAACCTCAAAACGTTAATCTAGGACTCAATTTAACTCCAGAGGAAAGATCTGCTTTCATTAAACTTCTGAATAGGTATAAAAATGTTTTTTCTTGGAATTATGAAGACTTAAAAACTTATGATACTTTAGTTATTAAACACACAATTCCAATGTTGTCTGATGTTAAGCTTGTTCAACAGAAGTTAAAAAAGATTCATCCAAATCTTGAAAGTCAAATCAAAACAGAACTCAACAAACTTTTGAAATCCAAAATCATTTTTCCTGTAAGGCATTCTAATTGGGTTTCCAACATGGTACCTGTCAGGAAGAAGAATGATGATATTAGAATCTGTATTGATTTCAGAAATTTAAACAAGGCATGTTAAAAAGATAATTTTCCATTGCCAACTATGGAGAAAATACTCAAAAAGGTAGCTGGTTCTGAACTCATGTCTTTCCTTGATGGATTTTCAGGCTATAATCAAATTTTAGTACATCCATATGATAGGTTGAAAACCACTTTCAGAACCAAATGGGGAACCTATGCTTATCATAAAATGCCTTTTGGTTTAGTAAATGTAGGAGCTACTTTCCAAAGAGCCATGTATATAGCATTCAAGGGTCTGATGACATAATAGTATATTTAAAGAAGAGATCCAATCATCTACATGATCTAAATCAAATATTTGAAAGATGTAGAAGGTTTGGAATTTCTTTAAACCCAAAGAAATCATTCTTTTCTCTTAATGAAGGAAAACTCTTAGGGTTTGTTATGTCAAAAGATGGTATATATATCGATCCTGAAAGAGTTAAAGAAATTTATGATATTTCTTTACCTCATAACAAAAAATCCATGCAATCATTTTTAGGGCAGATTAATTTTGTAAAAAGATTCATTCCCGATTTTTCTCAGATTGTTTTACCTATGTAGAATATGATTAAGAAAAATTCAGTATTCAAATGGGGGTATAAAGAGAAATAAGCCTTTGATGCAATCAAACAGGTAATCATTAATGCACCTGCATTGAATACTCCTGATTTTTCTAAATATTTTATTCTGTATACTTTGGCCACCGAAACATCCTATGCTATTGTTTTAACATAGCTCAATGATCAACAAATAGAAGCACCAATTTATTTCTTCAGCTTGAATCTGCAAGGAGCTGAGCTGAATTATTCCGATGTAGAAAAACAAGCACTTGCTGTGTTTAATTCAATCAAACATTTTAGACCTTTTCTCGTAAAAACACATACAAAAATTATTGTCCCATTCTCCACAGTGAGGCAATTATTAATTCAAAAGGAAGTAGGAGAAAATAGGGCTAATTGGGTGACAGCTTTGCAAGAATATGATATTGATATTAATCCAGCCAAGATTTTTAGAGGTCAAGGTTTTTGCATATTATTAGTAGGATCCCATAACATACCAGAAAATCAAGATCCAGATAATGTTGTTCAAGTAAGTTAGATAAGTGTTACTGATTTTGAATCTCAGTATGCTGATTTGATCTTTTACTTGAAAAATGAGTATGCTCCTTCTAATCTTAGCTATAAGAATAAACATGCTTTAAGATTGAAGGCTACTAAATATGAAATCATTGATGTTGTGTTATTTATAAAGAATTATGATTCAATCCTATTAATATGTCTTGAAAATACTGAAGCAAAAAAGGTGTTCTAGGAATTACATGATGGACTAGTAGGAGGTCATTTTGGAGGTGATACCACAGCTCACAAAATCATCCATGCTGGATATTATTGGCCTACCATTTTCAAAGATACACGTGATTATGTGAGGAAGTGAAAAATTTATCGAACTGCTAGTGGAAGACAAAGGAAGCCGGCTTTTCCTTTGCAACCAGTAAACATTGAGCAACCATTTGAGAAATGGGGGCTTGACATCATTGGTGAGATAGTACCTCACTCTTCCAAACAGCACAAATACATCCTCACAGCAACATATAACTTCACAAAGTGGGTAGAAGCAATTCCTCTAAAGGTAGCCAATTTTGATGCAATTATTCATTTCATCAATCAATTCATCATTACCAGGTTTGGTGTACCTAACGCTCTTGTCTTCAACAATGCATCTTATTTTTCTGGAAATAGTATAATGGAATTTGAAATCAAAAGAGGTTTTAAATTTAAATATTCAGCAAATTATTATCCACAAGGTAATGGTTTAGCTGAATCTACTAACAAAAATCTCATCAAAATCATTAAAAGCACCATTGATCAAAATAAAAATGGCACAAGTCTTTAATTTTTGCACTATGGGATGATCGTATTACTCTGAAAGCTTCAATAGGAGCTTCACCTTTCAATTTAGTTTATGGAAAAGAAGTTGTGATACCATCAGATCTAGCTCTCCCATCATTAGCTCTAGTGCAATTTATTGAACAAAATCCTTCCTCATCTATTCAGTTGAGATTTGATCAAATCCTTAAATTAGAAGAATATAGAGAGAAATAAAAAAGTATTCATGAAAAACATCAACAGCTTGTAAAATCTTCTTTTGATTCAAGTTCCACCAACCCAAAAAATTTGTCAATTGGTGATCTTGTTTTGAAATGGGATAAAGCACATGAAGAAAAAGGTAAGCATACCAAATTTTAGAAAATGTGGCTTGGACCATTTCAGATTGCTGAAAACATAGGCTCATATAAATTCATACTCCAAGATTTAACAGGAAAGAGAGAATCTCTTCCTGTAAATGGGCTTGTCTTAAAGAAATTCTTTCATAAGGAGGTAACCCCTTCTTACTTGTACATATTCCTTTCTACAATTTTTGTTTGTTTTGTAAATAAAGGTTGTTAATAGTCTCTAATTGACTTTTTACTATTAGAAAATGTCTTAGGAAGAATATTATAAATACTTATTTTGTGTAAATAAGAATTTTTAGGGAAATGATTACAGTTTTGGATAGTTTAAAATAAAATGTTAAACTTTGAAAATTTGTTCAAAACATTTGCATGATCTTTTGAAACCTTGAGGAAAATGTAAATCATTATAAGTTTATTGAGCAGAGAAAGGTTATCTTTAAAAAGTAAAGACTTTTTCAAGATTTGGCACTAAAAAAAAACTATGAAAATTTTCATCCATTGATTCTTAAGGATAAACCTATTTCACCCCATCCATTTAGGTTGTGATTTTTTAGAATGTAATTCTAAGAAATTATATGGAAAAATTTAAGAGATAAGAGGTCTCATCACGAGCCTGCTTACCATGATCATAAGAGTTAATAAAACTGACATTACCAACAATGCATACCAAAACAGGGTAATGGCTTATAAAAGTAAGACAAGGGATCTCATCACGAGCCAGCTTGTTCAATTTAATTACAACTAGTGAATGACATTGTTACTAACTGGCTACCAAACCAAAACAATGGCTCTTAAACTAAAAAATAAATAAAAGACAAAAAACATGAGATAAAATGTCTTATGAATTAATTTTTAAAGAGTCATATTCTTAGTTGGATGGGACAATGAAATGGTTAATGGTTAAAAGGTAACCCTGTCGAGACTATGAACATTTGTAGGCAGCAGTGGCAATGCCTATGACAATAGAGTATATTACAAAATCTAAACTTGGGAAGACCCCTTACTTCATTATTATCAACCAATCAAAGCTTGAGAAAACCACAAAAATGTTTTTATTCTTAAGGAATTAGAAATAAATTGTAAGTGATTTTTATTCTTTTTCATAGTTAGATTTTATTTAAATTTTCTCTAAGATAGTTTTCATTATCTTTAAAAAATTTTACTTACTAGAAATATAGTATTCATTTTATTTTTTCAAAGATAACTGTTTCTTCCGAAATTTTGTGTATTTTGGTGATTCACTTAGAGAAAAGAGTGCTTCTAGGTTTTCTGCATCAATGCCCTTAGATGCCGTCCTATTTCTTCTATTCTCGTCCGGCCCTGCAGCAACTTTTACCCCGGTGCCTTCGCTCCCACGGAAGCTCTCCTTGCAGATCCGATACTGGCTTATTGGCTTTCAATCAGGTTCACACAGCACTGCCAAGTTTTCGACCATCCTGGCCACTGACTCACAAGCTCTGCGTAGGATTTGGCAAGAGGGGACTCTTTGGATCACTAACTCCCTACTTTTGTTACACAGCGTGGTGGCTCGGCTGAGCTACCTGGCTGCCTCCTACTTGACCGTCGACACTATGCCCTCCATAGTTTATTTTGCAGGGTTCTTCTCGATGCTGGCCCCTGATGTGGCATCCAAAGGCAGGGTTTATCCGACTCAAGTCAAGGGTTGGTTCTGTAGCCCTACGGATCCTCTAGAATAGATCCAGCCCTCTCCAATAATAGCTTGGGTCCTCATCAAATCCAATCCAAATTTTTTCAAATAGAGGTCTCTCTTCCAACGAGAAAAACCTTGCTCCTTTGGGTACAGTCTTCTTTTATGGGGCTTCTCCTCTCTAAGGCCCTCGAACAGAAACTGAGGATCCCTTCCTCTTGGTTCAGGCTCCTTTATGCTGGTATGCATCTTGTTGATAATCTACCTCTATCTTTTTACAATATAGAAAGGAATGCCACAGTGATTCTATCTTATCAACTAAGGGGAGGTGCAGCAGGGAAGTCCTCTGGTCCCAAGGGCTTTCCCTACAAGGAGGTTGTCAAGGCTCCCACTTCTTCTCCCTCTACCCCTACCCCGGAGGCTCCCAAGCCTTTCCTAGTAGATAAATTGGAAGAAGTTCCTTCAGTAAAAATAACCCACCCAGATTTGGCTGGGGTGCACCAATTCTATGAGGAAAATTCCCTCATCTACAGATTTAATGGTCTCTGGCTGCAATCAGAAGATCTCTACAACTAGGTTCACTCCACTTATACCAAGCACTGCAAGATCATTTTGTGCTCCAAGGGTTTTTTCATTGTCATTCTAGCTGATAGCAAGGATTGTCAAACTGCCCTCACAGGTGGTCCTTGGTTCTGAGGTAAGGCCGGGCTTTTCTTAACCCCCTGGTTTCGAGACTTTGATCCCTCCACGGCAGTCATTACCAAACTCCCGATCTAGGTTTGGCTTCCCAACCTGCCTGCTCACCTTTGGCATTGTGCGGTATTCAAAGCTATTGGGAATACTCTAGGGAATTTCCTTGCCACAGATCCGTCAAGAGGCCTGAAGGGTATCTACACCTACGAGAGAATATGTGCAGAAATTGATATCAACAAAGGACTTTTGGACCATATCATTCTCAAAGTTGGGGATTTCTCTTGGCCGCAGCCTCTTGAATATGAGAACACAGCTTTTTGCTGTCGGCACTATCATCAGACTGGGCATCTCTAAAACTCATGTGCTCAATTTATACCGAGTCGGAAATATGGTAAACGCAAACCAAAAAATAAAAGTTGGAAACCTTTTGACCCCCCCCCCCCTTGGAGGATTTTGACTCCAGAAGCTCAGAAGAAGAAGGAAGTGATTCAGATGAAGAAATTGCAACTCAACAACAACCTTCTCCCTCCGATGTCCCCGAGAGGCCCCCTGTCTCCTTAGTTGTTCAGAAACTGTTATAGCATCATTTCTCACCTTGACATGATTCATGATTGCTTCATGGCTTTATAGGGCACCCATTCCTACAGACTTGGACAAATTCACTTAAAAACAGTGGAAAATCCTTCATACGCGACTATGCCCGTGTTTTTCCGCGTGTATACGCGAGTACAGCTAGACTTTTCCGCGTATGCCATTTTAATGATTAAAAAATATATAAAAATCCCTAATTTCGCGCTGGGTTGATGGTTACTCAGGTAGTTTAACTACCCCAGCCCGTGGCCAACTGTTTCCAACTGCTGAAACTACTTGGAAGGACTATAAAAAGACCTCATATGTATGGCCTAAATTATTATACTCTGTTGGTATTCCCTATCCAAGTCTGATTCCCCGTGCCTCCTGCACTTTCCCAGTTCATTGTAGGAAACCCTTGTTTCCTTGAGATACACATCCCTTTATATGTTATCTCGTATGCACCCGTTTGGAAGGAGTCTTAGCGAGGCAAGGGCTGGACGGATCCGGACGACGGTCTGCGAAGGCCTTGGAAGGATCAGGTGATCTCTCCACTTGATTACTTTTGTACGTACTATTTATAATACAGAAGTATCATGTTGTTCCCGAAATAAACGTGTTAGTGTATGCTTTAATGTATGAAGAATATTTGTTATACAAGCATTCATGATGATTTATTTAATGTTTTATATGAATCTCACTAACATATAGAGTAGAAATATACTGTACAACTTGTCCTTTGTGCCGGTTTCTTCTTGTATTTCAGGTGAAAGAGGAAGGACGGTTGCAGGGAGTTTGAACTCCACGTGGATCTACTTCAAACGTAGGACCAACGGGTAAACCTCTCATTCTACTCTATTTCGTTTTTATGAATGTGCATGATCGTGTGAGTCTCTGTTAAGTAGTACGCCCCTGCTCTGTGGAGGTTGAATCCCAACCAACCTCTAGGGTGTTAAATCCCCGAAACAGAACTGGCGACTCCACTGGGGATTACATTTTTGTGATTCTCCTGTTGGGTTGTTTCAGCTGTTTGGTAGGTTACCAACAGTTTTTTCTGTCTTTTACAGTCCAGTTTGCTTTCTTGTAGTCAGTTTGAAGCTTTGATACCTTTCCCAGGCTTGTACTTTTTATTTTTCATTATCTTTCTTTGTATACGCAGTTTTGTTTGCACACAGTCGCGTATACCCGCGAGTTTGTGTAGAAGGAACCGCGTATACGCGGGTTTCTCTCAACACAGACGCGTATACACGCTGGTTGCATAACTGCAAGGTCGCGTATACCTAGGCTGAATTTGAAATTTCAAGATTCTGGTGTTTTGGGTCTTTTCTGGCTGTGGAGGCCTGTGTCTTCAGAGTCTCTGTACTTACTGGAGTGTGACAGAAGTGGTTTTAAGTCTTGGTTCTCTTTCGTTTGTCCGAAAACTAATCTTTTTGGCGAAGTGTTCTTGTTGGTGCTAGCACTCCTGGATTGAGTTCCAAGATCACTTTCTCAGTGTTCTTGGCTGTTCTGCTTTACCAGAACAGAGAGCTTCTGCTCACTGACTCGTTCCTATCTTTGTGTTGTGCTTTGCATTGCGTTCTTTGCTTTGTTTTCGATTGGTTTTCTTGAGTTTCATAAGCTAGGGTTTTGTTGCATTTTTCGAAGAACTTTTCTTGTTTCTTTGGAGTTTTGTGTTGCAACGAATTTGCACTATTTCTCTTGGCTGTTTGATTGAGTTTTTAGTCTTCCATTGCTCTTATGGATCTTGCTATCATTAGCTTTATAAGGTTTGGGGGCATAGTTGAATTTTATGCTTGAAATTCGGTCTCGTTTTGGCTTGGATGGGGATAGTTGTTCTTGGTTTTCTTGAAGCTCTTGTTCTATAAAACTAAAAAGTCCAAAAAAAATTTGTTTTGCTTTTTGTTTTTGCATATCAAAAACTCAAAAAACATTGTTTCTTGTTTTTGTTTTTGTTGTTGCCTTTTTCATTTTCGTTTGGTTTCATCTTTTGGAACTTTAGTGAAGTTTCTTGCTTCTAGTTTTTAGCTTGATTTTGAGGAGAGGGTGTCTTTGATTTCTTCTTCTTCTTGTTGAGTATTTTGGTGTCTTATATTGAGAGTTCTTGTTTGCAAGAATTTGCTTTCTGGATATCAAAAGATGAGTTAAAACTGAAGGAGCCTTTTTGGGAAATTTCACCTTGTTTCAAGGGACTTTCTGCATCTTAGAATTTACATGCTAGTGGTCATTTGCATTAGGTGCATTGAATCATTTAGTTAGCTTCTTAATTTTTGTGAGTGTGAGTTTGTAATTCGAAAAGAAAATACATTTTTAGTCTCGTAGAACTTACATAGAAATTGCTCTTCATCGAAAGACTAAGAACTGCATGTGCATGTAGTCAGGTTTTTATTAATTTCTTTTGCGTCAGAACATCATTGGTTTCAACTCCATATCCTTGTGACTTATTACAACAGCCCTTAAAATAAGCGATTTAATCTAAAATCAACTAGCAAGTTTTATTAAGTGTCAATCACCAACTAGCTAGGTTGTAGGGCCTTGGAATAGGAGAGAGGAGAGTTAACTCTCCAAGGCTGCTCAAACAAACATAGAAGTTTATTAATTGAGCGAAATCCAACTCCGTGAAGTGGACTGGGAAAGCTCTCATTCGAGAGTCAAGCGCGAGGGGAAGTGAAGGTTAAGAAGAGGGATACCCCCCCTCCGATTAGCTGAATCTAACCTCAAGACCGTTCCGCCCAACTTCTGATACGGATTGGTGTCCATAGTTGCTGTTCCTAGGTTCCACACAGGTGACTGCGGGGGGGAATACCCGTGGTACCTGAGGCAGACGTCGCATCACTTCCAGCAGTACTTCTGGGGGGTGCCCTTGCGAAGCTTGGGTGCTTGAGCTGGCAAAGGCTGTTGTTAGGAGGTCGGCGTAACTGCTTCTGATACCTTCGCTAGTTGTTCTGGGCCCTAATCATCCCAGACTGCTTTCGGAAGGCCCTATACTTCGCTTTCCTGTATTTTGGTGTCCGGTCCTCATCACCCGGAGCGGAAATACTTGGAGGCTGTTTGCTTGCTGTTTCTCAGGGTTTTTGATTTTAGTGTGTGCTCTTTTCTCCTAGCTTGCCTAGCTTTTCACTTTTCTTGAGTCTAATATAATAAATCTGTAAAAGTGGCTGATCAAGCGCCTCAACGTTCGAGGAGAGTCCGAGGGTTATCTCCCGAGAGTGCAGAGCCTTCTTCGAGAAGGCGTAGGAGCGATCTAGCAGGTGGTTTTCACCCTGTAGAGTCTGACGCTGTGGAGAGAGATCCTCCACTTAGGTCTGAAGGTTTCGTTGCTGATTCTGGTGTCGGTTCCGAGAGGAGCGTTCCGCTCACCTCGAGAGTATTGTTTCCTCAGGAGGAAGATTTTCAGATAGAAGATATACCTGAGCCTGCAGCTACAGGTCCATCTCCTCTTCCTCTTGATCATCCGTTTGTTATCCAGTACGTCGGACCGGAGTCTGAGAGACCGCCGGATCTTCCATATCTTTCTTATCTTTCGATGGCCATGACTGGGAACGCGGCTTCTACCGTGAGTGCTGCGGGCATTCAGACCCCTGCTTCTGTCGAGGCAGGGGGCACTATTGCTCTATCTTCGAGTGCTTCTAGCACTGCTATGTTTGGCTCTGGGTTCACCCAAGCATATGCTTCCCAATCTGGTCCCTTCGTTTTAGGGATGTCCATTGCTGGAAATCCCTCTTTTTCTTTTACCGCCGGTGCAGCTGGATCTACGCCCATGTCCAACATGGCTAGTGGATCAGCTTCTTTTCAGGGTTTCCCCTTTGGGACTGGGCATATTCCTAGTCCTAATCCTTCTTTAGGGTCTTTTCCTTTTACGTCCCAGACCCAAATTTTTAATCCTTGGGCTCAGGGGCCAAGTTCGGCTTCTTTTACAGGATGGAATCCTATGTTTGCAACGTCGGGGGCAGGGAATCAGTTCATCGCGAGTCATCCAGGGAATGCTTCTTTCCCTGCATCGAGTGCTTATCAGTCTTTTTTTCCTCTATCTAATGCATGGAACCCCTACCAGGGGCTTACATCTTCAGTCAATACTTCAGCGAGGGGAACTAGTCTGGGTCTTGGTAACTCGGCGTGGGGAGGAGGTTCTTCTCCGTTTTCTACGGGTCCTTTCTGGCAGCCTGGTGCCTCATCAAATCCAGGCTATTCTTTTCATAATGTGGGAAATCCATCCCATCAAGGATGGAATTCTCAGGCTCCGCCGCGATTACCATTTCTGGCAACGTTAAACTTGCCAGACTTGGCGAAGTTAACTAATGACCCGATTCGGTATAGTCTGGGTTGGCCTCCGGTTCCAACCAAACTTCCTTCAGACATTCCTAAGTTTGAAGGTAAGAACGGTGAAGATCCGGCGGACCACGTCACCACATTCCATTTATGGTGCTCTTCCAACTCTCTGATCGATGATTCGATTAGATTGAGATTATTTCAGTGCACCTTAACTGGGAATGCAGCTAAGTGGTATATAGAGCTCACTGGGGGCAGTTTCGCCACATTTGGAGAACTGGCTGTCACTTTTCTTAACCATTTCCAGTTGCCTGTCAGATATGAGGCTGGGACCGAACTCCTGGCTAATTTTAAGCAGGATGAGGCAACTCACATTTCCGATCATATTCAGGAATGGAGGAGAAGGAAGAGGCTAATTAAAGCCCATATTCCAGGTGAGTTCCTTCTCGAGTGGTTTTTGAAATCGCTTCAGTCAGATATTTCAAAGGATGTATCCATGTCAGGGGTATATTCCGAGGAGTAGGCCATCTTTAGGGCCCAGCAGTTAGAGTTGATCTATTCTCAGTCTGGAATGCTTTACAAGTATTTGCCCAATGCTCCTCGCTCCAAATTGGATCTATCGAAACCCAAACCTGGTCCGCATGGTGACGGACTTGTCGGATCGGTCAGTAGTAGTGCAGCCAGCCTGCTTTCTCAATTGCAACAGTTGTCTTTACAATCTGCTTCTTCTGGTCAGGCTGTGCCTGCTGATTCTTCACCTTCCCAGTCTTTGTCCATTAATGCTGTCCAATCTTCTCAACCCAAAGGAAATCAACAGTCCGATGGGAAGAAGAAGCGACGTAATAACAAGAAGAAGGGCAAGAATGGGAAGGGCAATGCAAATAAGACCAACGAGCGTGTTGGTGAAGGGCAAAAGGAGAAAAAGAAAGTTAAGTTTCCGTGCAAGCTTTGTGCCGGAGACCATCTCACGCATCTTTGCCCGAAAATTCAGGATGCTCAGCGCCTGTTATCTCAGCAGGGTTCTTCTAGTTCCCAGGCTGTGCTAACAAACCCTTTTCCCCAAGGGCAGCAATTAATTGCTCGCGCGAATCAAAATCCTGGGGCTTCCTCTGGAGGTCCTCAGGAAGGGGAAATTCCATCGAATATCTTTATGATGAGTGCTCACGTGGATGTCGCTACGAGATCCCGGGATTATGGCGGAGAGGAATCTTCGAAAGCTAAGGAAGTTCCTGATGCTACTGAGCCGCTTCACATCACGAAGCCAACTGTCGAGTCTATGCCTCGGATGCCAAAAGCATCTTCTAAGTGGTCAACGATTAATCCGAACATGAGGGCTGCCCAGAACTACTCGATTGTAGAAGATCTGGCGCAGAGTCCTTGTGCTATGTCAGCTTTAGAGGTACTCCAGTCTTGTCCGGCTCAGCGCAGTGCTTTGCTCACTGCCATTGGGGCTATTGATCTGAAAAATTCTCTTCTGATTACCTTTGATATGAAGAATTTTAAGAAGAGACTTCCTCATCATATGGCCTTCCATATTAAATCATCGTACCGGAAGACTAATATCTTTCGCACGGTCGTCGATGAGGGTGCTTCTACTTGCGTGATGTCTCTCGCATGCTGGAAGACACTAGGATCTCCCAAAGCTGTTCCATCTAGCACTATTCTTACTGCATTCGATGGCCATTCTCATAGGCCCCATGGTATTGTCCCGGCTTTGCCTATCTGTGTTGGGGGCAAAACCGTTAACATAGAGGTTGAGGTAGTAGATGCAGCCTTGGACTACAACCTTCTGTTGGGGAGGAACTGGATATATGATATGGATGCCATTGCATCCTCACTATTTCGGATAGTATGTTTCCCCCACGAAGGGAGGATAGTTACCGTGGATCAACTGGACTGTCCTCCTGTAGACCTGGATGCGCCTCCTGACTCATCTGTCCCTAAGTTGGAAAATACTAAGGCGCCTATCGAGAATCTGGGAGTTGGAATGTATTCTTCCCTGATGGGATCTTTTGATCTTCCTCCTCCTAAGGTGTCTATCAATGCTATTTCATCCTCCAAGGCTCCCCTTCGAAGAGAGTTCTTTCGAACTCATTATTTTTCGGACCCTTGGACCTTACCTTCCCCAACTGCCACTTTGGAGGAAGGGCAAGTGGGTGGAATGGCATTCCCGATTTCTGCAGCTGAGATTGCATATCAGTCTGTTGTTGACACTGCAGAGTCAGATCCAGCTCCTCTTTCGCCAGAAGAGTTGGATGGTGAAGTGGCTCCGGCTTGGACGCTTACTTCTTCTTCTGCCCAGGATTGTCTAGATACCACTCTTCCATCTGAAGAGGCCATCCTAGAAGCAATGACAGGTATAGAGAGACCGTGGGATGACTTGCATCATCGGTCTTACTTCCTACCTGACTTGAGCGAAGTCGAAGCTAGTTTTCCAAGTCCTCAGTCTCCTGGACCTGTTCACCCAATCTTGAGCCCCTTAGCACCAGCACAGGTTTATGCTGAAGGGAACATGGCTGTGATCTCTCCGACTATCCCGATGAACATCTCCAGGAATCCCAACATTATCGAGAACGTTTTCATTGGAGCTGAATGTTCCCGTGAAGAAGTTCAAATCTATACCGAGCTCTTCAAAGAGTATAGGGATGTTTTTGCTTGGTCTTATGAGGAAATGCCTGGCATAAACCCATCTATCGTCCAGCATGAGATCAAGACGTATGAAAACGCTAAGCCGGTCAGGCAAAAAATTCGTCCGGTTAATCCTAGGAAGGCAGCAGCTATCAAAGCTGAAGTTGAAAAGCTGCTTAAGGCGGGATTCATTTTCCCAGTTCCTCTGACTGAATGGGTTTCAAACCCCATTCCCGTTGATAAAAAGCAAGGAAAAATTCGAGTGTGCATCGATTTCAGAGACCTGAATAAGGCGTGTCCTAAAGATAATTACCCCACACCCTTCATTGATCAGATTATTGACGAGTGTGCCGGTAACGAGATTTTCTCCTTCATGGACGGTTTCTCTGGTTATAATCAAATTACTATCCGTCTAGAAGATCAACATAAGACCACATTTATTTGTCCCTGGGGTACGTTTGCATATAAGAAAATGCCTTTTGGTCTTAAAAATGCTGGAGCTACCTTTCAGCGGGCCATGTCTTACGCCTTCCACGACATCAAGAAAATCATCGAGGCATACTTAGATGATCTAGCTGCTCATTCTCGAAAGAGGATGGATCATCCAGGTCACCTCTGACAAATATTTGAAAGATGTTGTTTTTATAAAATTCGTTTGAATCCGAACAAGTGCGTTTTCGCGGTAACATCCGGTCGGCTGTTGGGATTTATCGTGTCTAGGGAAGGGATAAGGGTAGATCCCTTCAAGGTTGAGGCAATACTTTGGTTGCCTCCCCCGTCTTCAATCCGTCAACTTCAAAGTCTCCAAGGGAAGTCTAACTTTCTTCGGAGGTTTATCGTTAACTATGCTGAGATTACAAAGGGATATATGAGACTGTTGAAGAAAGGAGTTCCTTTTCTTTGGGACGACTATGCTCAACGCTCATTCGATGCCTTGAAAAAGGCATTGACCTCTGCTCCTTTACTGATTCCACCCGATTATAGCAGAGATTTTCTTTTGTATCTGGCTACAGCAGAATCTACCATTGGTATGGTTCTGGTTGAAGAGGATGATGCTCTGGCTGAGCATGTTATTTACTACCTTAGTTGAGGACTGGTAGGACCTGAACTGCGATACACCCTGATAGAAAAATTAGCCTTGGCAGCAGTTCATGCTGTACAGCGACTCCGGCATTATATCATTCTTCGCAAAACTTATGTCTTGGCAGCAGCCAATCCATTTCAGTTTGTCCTCAGCAGGCGAGTGATTGGGGGAAAATATAATAGATGGATTGTGATATTGCAGGAATTTGATCTAGAGTTCATGTCTGCCAAATCCAAGAAGTCATTAGTCTTTGCGGAATTAATCTCTGAGTTGCCTTGTGGAGAGGAGATGATCTATGATGAGTCCTTTCCGGATGAACACTTGTTTTTGATATCTCCACAAGATCCTTGGTATGGGGATATCATCGTGTATCTCCAGACTGCGAAGTTTCCCTCTTCTTTTTCGAAAGATGAGCGTCGTAAGCTGCGTCACTTAGCTAAAAGTTATCTGATTATTGGTGATGCTTTGTACCGTCGAGGGGTTGATTCAATCCCAAGACGCTGCTTAACTTTCGAAGAAGCTGAGGCTGTGCTTAATGATTCTCACGGTGGAGCTTGTGGGGGTCATTTATCAGGGCTTGCTACAGCCCAAAAGATTTTGCGTCCTGGCTACTTCTGGCCCTCGATTTTCAAAGATTGTATTGAATCGGTCAAGAAGTGTCATCCTTGTCAGGTGTATACTCGAAAAATGCGCGCTCATCCAGCTCCGCTTTTTCCAGTCGTTACTGTCGGATCCTTTACAAAGTGGGGTATGGACTATACTACTTGTAACCCGCCTTCGGCAAAAGGTCACAAGTACATTATCGTAGCGGTAGACTACTTTACGAAGTGGGTCGAAGCTATGCCTACTTTTGGGAACGATGGTGAGACTGCAGCTCTTTTCTTCTTCAACCAAGTTATCGCTCGTTTCGGTATACCTATAGAGATTGTCACTGACCATGGCAGTCACTTTCAGAACAGTATGATGGCCGAGTTGGCTCTTAAATTGGGTTTCCGGCAGGAGCATTCATCTCCATATTATCCTCAGGCCAATGGCCAAGTGGAAGCCGTGAATAAGTCCTTGAAGACAATTCTTCAACGGACGATTGATAAACATAGATCCAACTGGCACATTATGCTATATCCTACACTCTGGGCATACAGGACGTCAGTTAAAACTGCAACTGGCTTTACTCCGTTTCAGTTAGTCCACGGGGTGGAATCCGTATTTCCCATTGAATGCGAGATTCCTTCCCTTAAATTAGCTGTTGAGCTTCTTCCTGACACTTCTAGTCTGGCAGAGCGGCTTCTTCATCTCGAACATCTTGATGAGCAGCGTCGAGATGCCGCCACGTTGAACGAAGCACATAAAAACCGAGTCAAAGTCCAGTACGATAAGGCGGTTAAGCCTAGGGTCTTTTCCGAAGGCGACCTTGTTTTGGTCTATGCCCAAGAAAAGGATGCCTTGGGGGCAGGAAAGTTTAAGTCGATGTGGTATGGCCCCCATATCGTCAAAAAGGTCCTTAAGAAAGGAGCGTATACCTTGGTTGACTTCGAAGGAAACGAGTTGTCGGAGCCCCGAAATGGGCTCTATCTGAAGAAGTATTATGCCTAGGCTTTGGCCTGGCATTTTGCTTTGTATATAGTAGTTTTTGTCTTGTACATATCTGTTTGATTTTCGATTTTTGATGAGATGGTGATGTTTTTGATCTGCTTTGGCAGGTTGTGTTGATGTCATGAGTCATTTTGGTTTCACCGATGGTGCCAGTAGACACACCCGGAACTTAGCTTCCGCGGCTTGGGTTCTTCACTATCCTTCCGGTCAGCTGTTGGTATCAAGAGGGGTCTGCATTGGTCCTGCTTCCAATAACGTAGCAGAATACACCGCAGTCATTCATCTACTCTCGGAGGCAATATCTTTGGGTGTTGATTCGTTGGTAGTTTTCTTGGACTCCCAGCTGGTGGTGTCGCAGTTGAACAACACTTATCGGGTACGAGATCTAGTTTTATTACGATTGTTCTTGAGGGTACGTTTGTTACAAAGGTCATTTCAATTTTTAACATTCATTCATATTCCTCGAGCTGACAATTGGTTTGCTGACTCATTGGCTAATCAAGCTTTAGATTGGCATATTAATCATTCAATACAATAATTTCTAAATATCAAAAAAAACATCATACATTTGATACATTTATCACATCACATCAAATATCGCTGTATATATATCATCGGTATGTCAAAAAGCTTTACAAAATTTTGGATCCATCAATGCCGTACAAAACTTGGGCTTATGCCCCATCATGTTCAGTCTCAAAAAATATACAGTCATCTAATATGTAAAATCTATCTACTCCTGAGGACCCTGCCCAGAGTTCCTATAGAACATCACTGCAGTGGCCACACGGCGGAACAGTCTAACCCAGTCCCGGGGTACTCCTACAACCCGTCTCTGGACGGCTTCTGGCAAGTCCTCCACAGCAGCCAGAGGGATTTGGCGGGTCAGTCCCTCCAAGTTTCTCTGTACGGCCTGGAGCGTCCTGTCAGAATCCGCTGTCTCTGCTTCACCTCTGCGGCGTTTGTGACGTGCTAGGCCCTTAGGACGAACTGGTCCAACATCTGAAACATGATCATTTTTCATTTGTCAGTCATTATGAATCCAATCCAAAAACATGTTTGTTTTTCATTTTTCATATATATTTGAAAAATC